>PKML01060209.1:24644-62016 GCA_002933935.1 Eutrema yunnanense
ACCGGTGGAGCTTGAATGCCTTGGCGGTTTTGGTGAGCATTAGCGGCATCACCTTCTCCAACAATGTTTCTAGCTCTAGGTGGATGGTTGGGACCTCTTGGCCGGGCGGGTGGATGAGGATCGTTGTGGGCGTTCCCTCCTTGTGCGTGGTGGTTTCCATTACCACCTTGGTTGTTACCGTGTCCATCCCCATTCCCACCGTTCCTTTGGCGGGGAATGGGTTTATTGATGTTCCCAAGTGGAACGTCTCCCAAGTCTTCCATTTCGACGATCACTTGCTCTTGAACCCGCGAGCTATTTCTTCTTGCTCTTGAACCCGCGAGCTATTTCTTCTTGCTCTAGAACCTCTCTCAAGTTGATCAATATCTTCTCTTGGCTCCACAAGGTTAGTGTTGCCTCGGGAACGAGTATGCATACACCTATAGAGAGTAAAAGCAATAAGAAAGCAAACGCTATTAGTAACTTTGTAGAAAATAAAACTTAAGCTCACTAAGAACCTAAATCTTAATGGAAGAAAGAATCCCAATATGGCAACGGCGCCAAATTGATACACAGACTTTTTAGGTCTTAATCAATACCTCAAGTCCACTCATATCATTGTAGTATTTGAGGATCGAACCGAAGAGGTTAAGATCAATACACTAGGAATGCATGAAACTTCCTAAGCTAGAGCAATGTTTTTGGGTTTTTATATTTTTTAAACTAAGGAAACAAATGCAAGAAAGTGTTGGATCATGGAATGAACTATCAAGAAGATGATTAATGAGCAAACAATGATGTCTAAGATTGCATTGAACACTATCCTAGAACATGAGATTCATAATTTTGACTAATCCACCGTCGTACCACTAATCACTTTGTTAATCACCAAATCAAGAACAAACCTCGTTTGTGATAGGATGATTAACAAGCATTGACCTCCAATCCCACTTAGTTCACTAATCACCCTAGACATCAACTATCGTTGGCTAGGCACGAAAAGCTCACAAAAGATTCGTTTCAAGCAATTCATTTAAACTCCGGCTAGGAGTGAAATGCCTAAGTTCAAGACTCGAATGAATAAATCTAATCTAGCACTAACACCGTTTACTCGAATCTCTCCCTAATGCATGGGATGAGACCATAAATCCTAGGGTGTAGCTCTAGATTGGTTTGTCACGCCAACTAGAACTACCTAATCTAGGTGTAGTTCTAGACTTTGGTTTATCTCATCAAATCTAGCATTGAGAACCAACCTAAGTGAAGGACCTAACAAAGATCAACCTAAATCATCATCATATAATCATCAAGACAATTGACTAACGATACCTAACACACAATCAATGCTAATCCTTAGGTTAAGATCACTAATTATGACTAATCCTCTCTCAAGGCACTAATCACTTTGCTAATCACTTAATCAATATCAAACTCTCATTTGTGATAAAATGATTGGCAAGCATTTAGATCAACATTCAAATCAACCAATAAACACCTTAAGCAACTACTTTCATAGGTTAAGAATGTTTATCTCTTACTAAGCTCCTAGGGGAATTTCATCAAACACTTGGTGTGCATGATTTTCCCTATGATCTAGATTGACTCTCTCAAGCCCAATCTAGCACTAGGATTACTTAGAAAGAAAGGAAAGCAAGGATTAAGAACATAAGCATCAAGAATCAATCATCAAATCATCTAAATCAAGCAAAATCCAAAATCCAACAAAAAGGGGCCTAAGACCTAAATATGAAGAACAAGATAAAACACAAGGGAAAAAGAGACATAAAGATAAAGAACAAAGATTAAATAAACATAATATATAGATAGGTTGAAGAATCCTTCACTAGAGTGGCATGAATGATGTAGAACCATCCAAAATCATCTTAGAAAGAGTTTGGGATAAAACCCAACTCTAGAGAAAAGGAAACTTAGGTTTAGAAATGTCTTAAATTTGCATAAATACACAAAGTGTTCGAACCGGGTCGACCCGAGGCAAATCGGGTCGGATCTTGGACTGGGCAGAGTTGATATGTGTCTACTAAATCGACGATAACTCCTGGAATATTACTCGGAATGAGCTGAATCTTCTTGAGTTAGAAAGCTAACTCAATTTCGCATGACTTTTATCAAGATCTCAGATTAAACTGGGCATGATAAGGCTTCCATCCGACATGATCTTTCAGCTGCTTCGGACTGCCTCTGCATTTTCCGACGGTGACATATCTATAGTAAATCACCCGTATCTCCTGAACCTGACATCCGAATGACTTGATTCCAGCTGATCTAAACAGCTCACTCACTCCTCTACAACTTCTATGAATACCATTGAAGCTGAATTAGGCGGGAAGGTTCTCGGCCGGCCACATCTTTGAGACGCTTCGGGTGAACTCTTCCTTCTCCTTGTCCAAGTCCGGAAGGTTTCAACTCCAAGTCCCCAAATGTTCTCCAAAACACCTAAAATAGACTCCAAAATATGCAAGAACTCACTATGACCTAATGCAAATGTCCTAAACTCTAAATGAGACCTAAATGCAAGACAAAACCGTGATTATGCATGCAAATGACACAAAACTCTAAGTATAATGTATGCTAGAACATGTAAAATATATGAATATCAACTCCCCCAAACTTACTTCATTGCTTGTCCTCAAGCAACAAATTAGGAAACAAGAAAGGGAGAAAGGTTGAAATGAGAGCTCAAATCCACAACATCATCGAAAAAGTTCAAATTCAATTGCCAAGTTACTAGCTCCAAGATGCGATCAAACAAGTTTACTCAAAATGAGCCAGCCATATCCTTCCCTACATGAATCAAACTCAAGCCTCGACCTACACAAGCAATCATTTCATCCAATCCTTTGACATTCATTAAATCGTTCAAGTGAATCATGTTTATGCAAGACAAGTGAATTCATTTGGCTAGGGTGAATGTCTTGAGATTAAGATGATCTCAAACGTATGGGCTTATTCCGATGCAAGGGATCTCTCAATGAATGGGTAAGCTTTAGAAAAATGCTAAGAGTAAAGAGCAATATATGCATACAAGGATAGATTTACATCTACCCATTGCCTAAAAGAAATGTCTCAACTCCTAGCAATTCTACCCATAAAACCCCAACCTAGGCTACCCTTAATTATTTCATAAGGCTTTTTACCTTCTTCTTCCACATGTTTTCATCGTCTTCTTTCACTTGGGGGATTTTCTTCTTCTTCCTTGATTCATGGTATGGTGCTTTCACCTCACTTCTCTTAGCTCTTCTTGTTGATTTCTTTTGCTTTGTCTCCATCCTCATCACTTTGATGCTTTAGCCATATTTTTGGCTTCTTTTCCTATTCTTTGAACATTTGGAGATCAACCTTGATGTTAAGAGCCAATTCAAACTTTAACACCAACCATGTATTCTTTGACAATTTCTCCTTCTTCACCTTTTTCTTCTTTTGACCTCAATTTTTATTCTCACAATGATTCCATCGATCAAACACTTTTGTTAATTCCAAACCCCAAAACTTCCCTTCCTAGCTTGCCTAGCCTAGTCTAGCCCGCGATGTCGAGCTAGATCTACATGCAAACCTATCCTTGTCGCTCAAAACTCAACACTTTTTGCCAAGCTTACTCGAAAATTAGGCCTTACATACGCTCACTAAAGATTTGGCTTGAAAGGAGGGTAGGTTAGAGGTGTGGTAAACCGTTCCAATGATGGGAATCGGCTATTTGGGCTAACAAAGAGAGTGGTAAAGTGAATAATATAGCCCAAATATGTATGTGGTATCCATGAATTCACTATGCAATGCACAAACACGATAATCAAGTGTCAAAATTAAGGTTCTCACTTAGGTAGGATTGTAATCAAATCAAAATTTGCTTTAGCCAAGACATGAGTAATGAAACATGATATCAAAATATGGTTCATCCTTGATTTCAAACTCAATCAAAAGCATCAAACAACTAACAACGATGGCAATGAGCCAAGCTCTTAGAATGATATTACACATGGAAATCACATCATTGCTCTCAATGCAAATGCAAATGCAACCTATATGCAACTATAGACTCAATCTTAACATGAGATGCAACTAGATGCTTCTTTTTATGTTCAAAATTTTCAAATTTTTGTGGATGCATGATATGCATGAGACTGAAGTATGCAAAGAGAAAAATAAGAAAACAAAACACAAAGTCAAATGACACAAACCCCTCCCCCAAACTTGAATTGCACCGTCTCGGTGCAACAAAAGTCAAAGAGAGCGCAAACATAATGCAAGAATGTATATACAATGAAGTGGAGTGAGAATCATACCTTGGAATTGAATCGAGGAGGAGAGGAGTGTGATACGTTGTGGCTTAAGCCCTCCTTTCATCACATATCATGACCTTGGACCCAAGAGACCCTTATTGATTGCTTGTTTTGTGTCTCAAGCTCGACAATGGATAGGCTTGGGGAGGTCTCCAAGGGCGCGTTTAACGTCACTAGCTTGACGGTTGCTTCCTCATTGTCACTTCCTTCATGAAAATCACAAGAAAAGTGAAAAGATTAGCAACAAAAGAAAATAAAAAGCTCTAGTCTCAAGAAGAATCAAAATCCTAATGATCAATGCTAAACGTCCCCGGCAACGGCGCCAAATTGATACAGGACTTTTTAGTCTCTAGGAGGTATCAATAACTCCAACACGTGTAGTATGAAGGTTATCAATCCATAAAGGGATTTATCCTAATCACTAAGAATGCAAGGTTCATAAGTAATTTAAGCTAAATAAGGTAATTGGTGATTAAGTATTCAAGTTCAAACTAAGCAAGGCAATAACTAAACGAGTTGTAATTCAAATAAGAAAAGCGGAACTAGAGATGAGGTTAATGACATAAGGTGATCCAAGTCCAATTAGTGGTGCTCATTTACTCAAGAAGCTAATTCCTAGGCAATAGATCTCTAATCTAGATTAGTTCTCTTTCAAGCAACTAATCTCTATGTTAATTATCAAGTCCATTAGCAAATCATCATTTGTAGATTAACAACTAGCAAGCATTAAGAAACATAACAAGATCAACCAAAGATATGCCCTAAACAACTAATATCTTAGGTTAGGAACATAAATCTCTTGTCTAGTTGGTCTTGGCATTTCATCAAACACTTGGTGTTCATGAAATGCCTTGTGATCTAGATCCACTCTTTCAAGCTAGATCTAGCATTAGATACTCTAGACAAGAAGGAATATAAGATTATCTAATCCTAACACCACTAATCAAACCATAGATCACCCTAATCTACCACATCTCAAGATCCTAAAAAGACTACTCAAGATCCATCAAGAACACCTTAAAATCGATTATGATAGAAGATGATTCCATGGATAGATGTTTGATTAATCAAGATAGAAGAGGATAGATGGAAGAGATTGATGGAAATAAATACTAAATTGCATAAATCAAAAGATCCTTCTTACAAATCTCAAACTCTCTCAAAGGTTAAGGTTTTGAGCATAAGAAAAAGCATACATAAAAATTAGGTTTAGATGAGTATTTATAAGAAAAAGTGGACAACAAGATTAACATCAATGTCACAAATCGATGTGCTTGAGCGAGGTTAAGCTCCCTGATGTTGCATCCATCTGTTGCATCGATGTGTGGGAGGTTCTGGTCGATGTAAATCCTGCTGAAGCTGAGCATCGATTTGTTGCATCGATGTAGATGGGGTCTTGAGCGAGGTTAAGCTCCCTGATGTTGCATCCATTTGTTGCATCGATGTGTGGGAGGTTCTGGTCGATGTAAATCCCCCTGAAGCGGAGCATCGATTTGTTGCATCCGTTTGTTGCATCGATGTAAATTCCCCTGAAGCTGAGCATCCATTTGTTGCATCGATGTAGATGGGGTCTTGAGCGAGGTTAAGCTCCCTGATGTTTCATCCATTTGTTGCATCTATTTGTTGCATCGATGTGAATGCTGAAAAACTCCCAAAACGTCTTTAACCGCTTCTCTTTCTTCCGAACCGAATGCTCTTAAGCCAACTCCATCAAATTGCCTCCAAAGTACCTAAAAAGGATTCCAAAACATGCAAGACACTCTAGGACCTAGTATGAGAACCCTAAAACTCTAAATGAGACAAAAACAAGTATGATATGCCATGAAGATCCAAGTAAATGATCTTAAATCTATATGTAATGCGTTCTAAATACATGTAGAATATGCACATATCAATTTCTCGCAACGACAGTTGGTCAATTTACTTTAGTGATTTGAGTTCGAGAACCGTGCGTAACCTGAACCTTGATTAGTTAGTCTGCATTCATTGATTTCCTGAGAAATACCATAGGCCTATATTGTCTCCATCGAATTTATAACACTTTTACTGCTTATTGTTTTTGTTTCATTTGATTTGCTTAGCTTGATTCGATACTATTTTGTCTATTGTGCGATTTCTGTGAGTCCTTGTGTTCGACCCCTACACTTACTACAACAACTGCTTTAGTACTTTTAGGGTATTAATTTGAGCATATAAATTTGGCGCCGTTGTCGGGGACTCAATTTCGCAATTAGATTTTAGCTGTCGAGTTTTGACTAAGTTCGTCGGTATCGATCGATACTACTCAGTGTCGGTCGATACTAAGGCGATTTCTTTTGTTGATATCGATCGATACCACCCAGTGTCGATCGATACTCAACGTGTTTTTTTTTTGTCACTTACGTGCCTTGCCTAGTGTTTTTCAGGTGTATGCCTATTCGTGAAACCAGAAGGAACAAGAGCACTCAGCTGGTTGAACTGTCATTGGAGCAGCTAGCACTTGTGGAACGCACAAACAGAAAGGCAAAGCACACATCAGAGATGAACAACACAGTGGTATTAAGACCTGATGAAGCTGGAGTTCTGAGAGACCAAGAGGGTCATGTGTGCAATGAGAGAGGGCAGCGACTTGATGAAGCTGGAAACGTCATTGTCCCTCCAGCTGTTGTTGTTGAGATTGTCGTGCCAGCTGCGCGCGCCAACGTTGGGAATGCTGCAGTTGATCGAGGAAGGACACTTGCTGAGCACATCAGATCTGATCAGTTCTATGCCAATCGATCTGCGATTCGCATCCCAACTTTTCAGAGGAATGATTTTGAGCTGAAACCTGCGTACTACGCTCTTGTGAGTCAGAATCCTTTCCATGGCCTATCTCATGAACACCCCATGGATCATATCGAGATGTTCGAAGATTTGGTCACTGGTATGAAGTACAATGGAGTGCCCAATGAGTTCCTCTTCTGCAAACTTTTCCCATACTCTCTTAGTGGGGATGCTGCTTATTGGCTGAAGCAGTTGGCTCCTGGTTCGCTAACTACATGGGATGAGACGAAGAATGCATTCCTGAAAAATTTCTATGATGATGCGAGATTGATATATCATGGTTTTTACCCCTTTTAGGCCATGATATAAGTCCGTTTTATAGAGTCTTTCTAGTATTTTGGAGTCTTTTAGAGTCTTTTACAGGTTTTAGCACGTCTAGAGCATAATTGGAGATATTGAAGCTTTCTGGAGTATTATTGAGCAAAGTAGAAGTTCGTGTTGCTGAGTACCCGATTTGAAGCATCAGTATCGATCAATACTGCCTAATATCGATCAATACCTATCGCAGCAGACACGACCCGCGACTTTTCCAAGAGTTGAAGAATTACTGAATTGCCCCATAAGACTTTATTATTTACAAAAATCCCCATAACGTGTTTTAGCATTATAATTAGGTTTTAGCATTATAATTAGGTTTTTCAGCCACTTTTATGGCTATGCTTTATTCTACTCTTGATTCTACTTTGGTTTTTGGAGAGACAACTCTGAACTCCTGTTTTTATTGATTTCTTTGATGATCTATTCAATCATGTTGTTTTCATCCTCTATGTCTGAGTAGATCCACTTTAGGTTTAGGGTTCTCATAAGGATTTTCTCTGAATGCTAGGTTGATTAGTTTATTAGGATTCACCATATGAATTAGTTCTTCGTCTTAGGTTGTGTTCAAAGCTAATTCTAGGTTGACGAATCTGGAACATAGATCTTACGCTAATTGATTAGGCACGACAATGCGATTAATTACCTGATATGACCTTAGGTGAGCAAATTGATTATTCGCAAAGAGATTTGGTTTAATTGATTTGTGAACATATCAAACCTGAACTTTAAAGCTGATTTATTCTTAGGAATTTGCAAAGAGATTTGGGATTCTGAGGTTTAGATTTAGATAATTCTCGCAACGACAGTTGGTTAATTATAGCTTAGTGATTTGAGTTCAAGAACCGTGCTAAATCTGAATCTTGTTAGTTAGTTTATCTGCATTCATTGATTTCCTGAGAAATACCGTGAACCTATATTTCTCCCATCGAATTTACAACTCGTTTACTGTTTATTGCTTTCTGTTTCAACTAAATTGCTTAGCTTGATTCTCATCTATATAATCTATTGTGTGTTTCTGTGAGTCCTTGTGTTCGACCCCTACTTTACTGCAACTACTGCTTAGTACTTTTAGGGTATTAATTTGAGCATATCAAATTTGGCACCGTTGCCGGGGACTCAATTTGCCATTAGATTTTAGTCTAAGAACTTTGACTAAGCTCGTCGGTATCGATCGATACTACGTAGTATCGATCGATACTACGTAGTATCGGTCGATACTCGTCGTTTTCTTTTGTTGATATCGATCGACACTACTTGGTATCGGTCGATACCCATCACGTTTTCTTTGGTTACTTACGTGCTTGACTCTTGTTTTCAGGTGTATGCCTAATCGTGAAACCAGAAGGAACAAGAGCACTCAGCTAGTTGAACTGTCATTAAAGCAGTTAGCACTTGTGAAACGCACAAACAGAAAGGCAAAGCAAACATCAGGGATGAACAACCCAGTGGTATTAAGACCTGAACGCACATCACGGGTACTCTGATATTCAGCTGCTGGGTATCTTTTTCAGAGGGATTGATTGGAGGTATCAGATGGCTTTGGTTGCTTCAAGCAATGGTAATTTCAATACCAGGTATCCAGATGATGCTTATGTGCTTATTGAGAATTTTGCGTCTAGCAATAGCACCAAAAATGCAGACCTTGAGCGAAAGAGACATAATGGGAACATGGATGGATGGCAGATTGCTGAAATTCAGGCCAAGTTGGATTCTATGCACAATCTTCTGATGGGAAAGACAACGAAGGCAGTTCATTTTGCCGAAGAGGTTGAGGTGTTCAATGAGGGTGAAGTAGAGGATATTAACTACATTGGTGGTTCTGGTTTTCAGGGTCAGAGGAACCAATTGAACAACAACCGAAACTTCAACAACAATTTCCAGCAAGGATGATTCTGATCTGATGCTAATACGAGTGGTTTTGGGTCGAATCAATTCAACCAGAAATCTCCTCAGAATAGTGGTTACACCAGGAACTATGAGAATTCTTCTTATGAGCATGTACCTGCTAAAACCTCAGAGAGCAAGATTGAGTCTATGCTTGAACAGTTGGTTCAAGGACAGCAGCAGATAACAGTGACCTTCAATGGTAAGATGGATGCTATGTACAAAGATCTGAGTGGAAGGATCGATGCTCTTGGTACTCATCAGAAGATGCTGGAAACTCAAGTAGCTCAGACTTCTGAGGCTGCGAAAAGACAGGAAGGTTTTCTTCCAGGGAGAACTGAAAATCCAAGAGCACACGTCAATGCAATCACCCTAAGTGCAGGAAATTTCGATGAGGATTCAGGAATCGCAATGGTATCGACCGATACCAGCCAGTGTCGATCGATACCAGTCCAGACACCTGCTCGAATGGATCCAAAATCACGTGTATCGATCGATACTACTTCTGTGTCGGTCGATACTGAGGCGCATGTCGATAAGGAACCAGAGATTGTCAAGGAGAGGATGTACAAACCCAGAATACCTTATCCTATGCCTCGTAAGATGACAAAGAAGGAATGGGAAGACGCCAGATGCAAAACTATGCTGGATAAATTGGTTGTGAAGCTTCCTCTTGTTGATGATATATATGAAGAAGAGATTTCGGAAATCACCTATGTGTCGACCGATACCATCTTGTATCAATCGACACCCGTCTAAGAATCTGTTAAGGACGTCTCGAAGGAGCAAGCATCGATCGATACCCTTCCTGTGTCGCTCGATACCCACCCTGATACTGCGAAGGAGCCGCGTATGAGTGTTGACAGACTTCGCAAGCCCAAGAAGCTGAGTCCTATTCCTCAACATCTCTGAGCCCCCATCACTCCAAAGCAGCTGCTTGGCTTTGAGAAGATGGTACAAAGGATACCCCACTCGTTCACTTTTGAAGAAGCTCTAGAAGGTTGGCCTCTGCTAAGTCACTTCAAATATTGTAGAGAAACTCTGTAAGAGATCGAAGTACTCTTTATCGAGGCAAGACGAAGTCACTACCGCTGAGGCAGTTGACCCAGAGGGAAGACACAGGGAAATTCGCAGTTCCATGCTCCATCTCTGGAGTTGAACTCAACGAATCTCTCGTTGACTCAGGGTCTAGCGTCAATGTCATATCACGGGACATCGCTGAACGATTAAGGGCTGATATAAGATCACCTACGATGCTTCTCACATCTGCGAACTCCTCCACCTCACCTCCATACGGTACTATCCATGGTTTGCTTGTTAAAGTAGGAGATTGTCTGGTGCCCACTAATTTTTAGGTTGTGGATATGAGCGAAGGATCTGAGGTGTCTTTGCTCCTGGGATGACCGTTTATGGCTACTGCTGGCGCAATCATAGACACGCATAATAAGAGAATCTCTTTCTCTTACATTGACGTAGAGGTCTACTATGATGTCATTCCCTCTAGAGGAGCTCCCACAGATGTCTCTTGTTCCACTGTTGTCACAGGAGAGACATTAGCAGTGGATCTTTTGGAAGATCCTCCTGACGAGCCAACTGTCATAGACGTTTCGGTTGAACCGCCCAGCATCCCCAAGAAAGTTGTCCAGAAGGCTAAGACAACAAAGAAGAGGGCGAAGAGCAAAAGAGTCGAGAATCCCCATGTCACTTTGATCCCTCATAAGTGTGATGGAGATTCGATTGAGTACAAGGTGAAGTGCAAAGGAGCCTCGAAACCATTCTCTAAGCCTAGAGTTCTTTTTACTTCGGAGCTGAAAGAGAAAGGAAAAGAGTTTATGGAGAGCATGTTGAGCAGAACTCTGACGCTAGCGATGTCAAGTTGTGGAACTTGCATAGGGATAAGCTCTCATTCTTCTCCCGACTGAATGGCGGTACAGTCAAGCTAATGACGTTAAACGAGCGCTTGGTGGGAGGCAACCCACTGGTGAGTTTGTATAATAGTTTTTTTCTTTTTATTTTTTGTTTTGTGTTTTGTGTCAGGATAAACAAATAGCAGATCCGAAATCGCCTGAGTGTCGATCGATACCCTGTTGGTATCGGTCGACACCCTACGCGAATACGAAAGGTTCATCATGTCGACTTAAGCCTGGTTTCGATCGATACCAGGCCATGTGTCAGTCGATACTCGATGTTCCAACAAGGTAACTTCTTTTTTCTCTTCATTCTATTCTGTTCTTTTGTTTGATTTCACCTACTCTAGGCTAGATAAAAGTGGGGACAGTGTTGTTTAAGTCTGGGGGAGGTGTCTGCTGACATTGTTTTTGTTTTTCTTAGAGTCATAAAATAAAAAAAAATTTGTCGTTTTATTGAGTCAAAACTTATTGGAGATGATGATCCTTTTGATTTGATTTTGTTTTTGAGTGCACAGTGTTACATGATCAGCTCTAGATTGACTAATGAAAAATCCAAGGATTGACCAGTTGACTAGAAAACATCCATATCTCCAGCAGAGTTCTTCTGAAACCTGAGCCAAATTTCTGCACTTCATCGATGTGATTAGCTTGATTCATCATTCATATCTGACAAAGGAACCGATATGTTTAAAGTAATGGTATCTCTCTCCCCTGTTATAAGTTGATAAATAAGGGCATAAAAGATTGAAATGATTTTTTTCTGAGTAGAGGGCTAGGAAAATTTCCAGCGATCCCATTATTCTACTTAAGAGGGAATGATCACACAAAGGTTGAAAGCGAGGTTAGGAAAATTTCCCGTGATACCACTATTCTCCTAAACCTTTGATACATAGAGAGAGAAGAACTGGAGATTCGGTGGCAAACACCATCAATACTCGCGTTTCGGACCTTGATGTGTGTATGCAGATCTAAAAAAAAAGAGAGAACATAATAAGAAATAAGTCTGGGGGAGAGAAAGTGATACAAAAAGTGTGAAATTGGATGGTTCCTTGTCATGATATTGTATGGTAAAAAAATCTAGAAGGTTCTTGAACATTGGCTGCAGCGATGAAACTGGCGATGAGGGCTTTATTTGAACAATGCTGCGAGATAATGTGTGGAGTCTGGAAAAGCTGCGAATGTCTACGGAGAAGTACATGGTAGTTAGATCAAAAGCTGGTTAGGTGACATTTGGGTGCTTGGGAAAAGGATCTTTGCGATGGTTCCTGAATAGGTGAGTCTCCGTTTTTTCGTCTTCTATTTGCTTGAGGGCAAGTAAAGGCTAAGTCTGGGGTAGTTGATATATCATGGTTTTTACCCCTTTTAGGCCATGATATAAGTCCGTTTTATAGAGTCTTTCTAGTATTTTGGAGTCTTTTAGAATCTTTTACAGGTTTTAGCACGTTTGGAGCATAATTGGAGATATTGGAGCTTTCTGGAGCATTCTGGAGCAAAGCAGAAGTCCGTTTTGCTGAGTACCCGATTTAAAGCATCAGTATCGATCGATACTGCCTAGTATCGATCGATACCCATCGCAGCAGACACGACCCGCGACTTTTCCAAAAGTTGAAGAATTGCAGAATTGCCCCATAAGACTTTATTATTTACAAAAAGCCCCAGAACGTGTTTTAGCATTATAATTAGGTTTTTCAGCTGATTTTATGGCTATGTTTTATTCTACTCTTGATTCTACTTTGGTTTTTGGAGAGACAACTCTGAACTCTTGTTTTTATTGATTTCTTTGATGATCTATTCAATCATGGTGTTTTCGTCCTCTATGTCTGAGTAGCTCCACTTTAGGTTCAGGGTTCTCATAAGGGTTTTCTCTGAATGCTAGGTTGATTAGTTTATTAGGATTCACCATATGAATTAGTTCTTCGCCTTAGGTTGTGTTCAAAGCAAATTATAGGTTGACGAATCTGGAACATAGATCTTAGGATAATTGATTAGGCACGACAGTGCGATTAATTACCTAATAGAACCTTAGGTGAGCAAATTGATTATTCGCAAAGAGATTTGGTTTAATTGATTTGTGAACATATCAAACCTGAACTTTAAAGCTGATTTATTCTTAAGAATTTGCAAAGAGATTTGGGATTCTGAGGTTTAGATTTAGATAATTCTCGCAACGACAGTTGGTTAATTATAGCTTAGTGATTTGAGTTCAAGAACCGTGCTAAATCTGAATCTTGTTAGTTAGTTTATCTGCATTCATTGATTTCCTGAGAAATACCGTGAACCTATATTTCTCCCATCGAATTTACAACTCGTTTACTGTTTATTGCTTTCTGTTTCAACTAAATTGCTTAGCTTGATTCTCATCTATATAATCTATTGTGTGTTTCTGTGAGTCCTTGTGTTCGACCCCTACTTTACTGCAACTACTGCTTAGTACTTTTAGGGTATTAATTTAGGCATATCAGAGATCCGAGGAGCTCAGGAACAATATCTCTCAATTTTATCAAGGTCCAATAGAGGCACTCAAAGCTGCTTGGACTCGTTTCAAGTCATATCAGAGAGATTGTCCGCACCATGGGTTCACTCAGGTTCAGCTGCTGGGTACTTTCTACAGAGGAATCGATTGGAGGTACCAGATGGCTTTGGATAATGCGAGTAATGGGACCTTCAACACCAGGTATCCAAATGATGCGATCGTGCTAATTGAGAACTTGGCGTCTAGCAATAGCACTAAGAATGCTGACTTTGAGCGAAAAAAGCAGGCTGGAGGAATTGATGGTTCGCAGATTGCTGAAGTTCAAGCCAAGCTGGATATTCTGATAGGGAAGTCGAAGAAAGTTGTACACTTTGTTGATGGAGTCGATAATATCGGTGGAAATGAAGTGGAGGATGTTTACTACGTTGGTGGTTATGGATTTCAGGGTCAGCAATTTGGGTACAACAACAACCGAAACTTCAACAACAACACTCGCAATTACGGGAACTCTTCGTACAAGCCCATCTCTCCAAACTCCACAGAGAATAAGATGGAATCCATGTTTGAACAGATTCTTCAGGGACAGCAAAAGCTTCAAGTGGATTTCAATGGGAAGATTGACCATCTGTACACTGATCTGAATGGGAAGATTGACCATCTGAATGGGAAAATTGAAGCTATCAATCTTTCTCAGAGAAAGCTGGAAACTCAGGTTGCTCAGACCGCAGCAGCTGTGCAGAGGCAGGAAGGTTTTCTTCCAGGGAAAACTAAGAATCCAAGAGCACACGTCAATGCAATCACCATAGGAAGTGATAAAGAAGCCACTGCAGTGGTACAAAAGGGTTTTGATGCAGGAATTTCCGACGATGCTGTTGAAGATGACGACTGGGATTCTGAAATCGCCCGAGTATCGATCAATACCAGCCAGTGTCGATCGATACCTGTCCAAACACATGCACGAGTGGATAAAAATCACGTGTATCGATCGATACTCCTCCAGTGTCAGTCGATGCAGAGACGCAGGTCGAGAAGAAGGCTGAGATTGTCAAGGAGAGGGTGTACAAACCCATAATACCTTATCCTATGCATCGTATTATGACAAAAAAGGAATGGGAGGACGCCAGATGCAAAGCTATGTTGTATAAGTTGGTTGTGGAGTTTCATGTTGTTGATGATATATCTGACGATGAGCATTCGAACACCACCCCTGCATCGATCGATACCCTACCTGTATCGATCGATACCCACCCAGATACTGCGAAGGAGCCGCGTATGAGTGTTGACAGACTTCGCAAGCCCAAGAAGCTGAATCATCAACACCTCTGAGCTCCCATCACTCCAAAGCAGCTGCGTGGCTTTAAGAAGATGGTACGAAGGATTCCCCACACACTGACTTTTGAAGAAGGTTTAGAAGACCGCCCTCTGCTAAGTCACTTCAAAGATTGCAGAGAAACTCTAGAAGAGGTCGAAGTACTCTTTATCGAGGCAAGACGCAAGTCACTACCGCTGAGGCAGTTGACCCAAAGGGAAAACCCAGGGAAATTCGCAGTTCCATGCTCCATCTCTGGAGTTGAATTCGATGACTCTCTCGTTGACTCAGGGTATAGCGTCAATGTAATATCCAGGGAAATTGCTAAATGATTGAGGGCTGATATAAGACCCCCTACGATGCTTCTCACGTTTGCGAACTCCTCCACCTCACCTCCATGCGGTACTATCTATGCTTTGCTTGTTAAAGTATAAGATTGTCTGGTGCCCACTAATTTTAAGGTTGTGGAGATGAGCAAAGGATCTGAGGTTTCTTTGCTCCTGGGACGACCGTTTATGGCTACTGCTGGCGCGATCATAGACACACCTAATAAGAAACTCTCTTTCTCTTACATTGACATAGAGGTCTACTATGATGACATTCCCTCTAGAGCCTCTAGAGGTGCTCCCACACATGTCTCGTGCTTCAATGTTGTCACAAGAGAGACATTGGTAGTTGATCTTTTGGAAGAACCTCCTAACGACCCAACTGTCATACACGTTTTGGTTGAACCGCCCATCATCCCCAAGAAAGTTGTCAGGAAGGCTAAGGCAACAAAGAAGAAGGCGAAGAGCAAAAGAGTCGAGAGTGCTACCCATGTGACTCTAACCCCTCAGAAGTATGATGGAGATTCGATTGAGTACAAGGTGAAGTGGAAAGGAGCCTCAAAACCATTCTCTAAGGCTAGAGTTCTTCTTACTTCAGAGCAGAAAGAGAAAGGAAAGGAGTTTGTGGAGAGCATGTTGAGCAGAACTCTGAAGCTAGCGATGTCAAGTCGTGGAGCCTGTTTTGGTGCAAGCTCTCATTCTTATCCTGCTTGAATGGAGTTACAGTCAAGCTAATGACGTTAAATGAGCGCTTGGTGGGAGGCAACCCACTGGTAAGTATGCTTTTGAGTCATTTTTCTTTTTATTTTTCAATATGTGTTTGTGTCAGGATAAACAAGAAGCGAAACTCGAATTCGACTGAGTATCGATCGATACCACATTGGTATCGGTCGACACCAATCGCGAATGAGACGGTTCATCATGTCGACTTAAGCCTGGTATCGATCGATACCAGGCCGTGTGTCGGTCGATACTCGATGTTCCAGCACGTTAACTTCTTGTTTTTCACAATTTTATTATGTTCTTTTGTTTTCTTTCACCAACCTTGGGCTAGATAACACTGGGGACAGTGTTGTTTAAGTCTGGGGGAGGTGCCTGCTGACATTGTGTTTGTTTTTCTTAGAGTCAGTTGTTTTATCGAGTCAAAAACGTTTAATTGAGTCAAAACTTGTTGGAGATGATGATCCTGTGCTTGAATTGTTGTTTTGATTTTGTTTTTGAGTGACCAGTGTTGCAGGATCTGCTCTAGATCGACTAGTGAAAAATCCAAGGACTGACCAGTTGACTAGAAAACATCCATGTCTCCAGCAGAGTTCTTCTGAAACCTGAGCCAATTTTTTGCACTTCATCGATGTGGTTAGTGTTTACAGAGCTTGATTCATCATTCATATCTGACAAAGGAACCCATATGTTTAAAGTAATGGTATCTCTCTCCCCTGTTATAAGTTGATAAATAAGAGCATAAAAGATGAAATGATTTTCTTCTGAGTAGAGGGCTAGGAAAATTTCCAGCGATCCCATTATTCTACTTAAGAGGGAATGATCACACAAAGGTTGAAAGCGAGGTTAGGAAAATTTCCCGTGATACCACTATTCACCTAAACATTTGATACTTTGAGAGGGAAGAACCGTGGATTCGGTGGCAAACACCATCAATACTCGCGTTTCGGACCTTGATGTGTATATGCAAATCTAAAAAAAAAAAGAAAACATAATAAGAAATAAGTTTGGGGGAGAGAAAGTGATACAAAAGTGTGAAATTGGATGGTTCCTTATCATGATATTGTATGGTAAGGAATCTAGAAGGTTCTTGAACATTGGCTGCAGCGATGAAACTGGCGATGAGGTCTTATTTGAACAATGCTGCGAGATAATGTGTGGAGTCTGGAAAAGCTGCGAATGTCTACGGAGAAGTACATGGTAATTAGATCAAAAGCTGGTTAGGTGACATTTGGGTGCTTGGGAAAATGATCTTTGCGATGGTTCCTGAATAGGTGAGTCTCCGTGTTTTCAAACCTCTTTCTCTGGTTTAGTCTTCTATTTGCTTGAGGGCAAGCAAAGGCTAAGTCTGGGGGAGTTGATATATCATGGTTTTTACCCCTTTTAGGCCATGATATAAGTCCGTTTTATAGAGTCTTCCTAGTATTTTGGAGTCTTTTACAGGTTTTAGCACGTTTGGAGCATAATTGGAGATATTGGAGCTTTCTGGAACATTCTGGAGCAAAGCAGAAGTTCATGTTGCTGAGTACCCGATTTGAAGCATCAGTATCGATCGATACTGCCTAGTATCGATCGATACCCATCGCAGCATACACGACCCGCAACTTTTCCAAGAGTTGAAGAATTGCAGAATTGCCCTGAAGACTTTATTATTTACAAGAAGCCCTAAAACGTGATTTAGGTTATTTAATAGGATTTTACAGCCACTTTTATGGCTATGCTTTATTTTACTTTTGGTTTTGTGAGAGAGCTTTTTGAAAGGAGACAAGTCTGAAACTATGTTCGTCCGAGAGAAGATTTTGAACCCTCTTATTACTCTTTCTATTATATTTGATGATTTATTCAAACATGTTTATTGCTTCAATTTCCATGTCTGAGTAGATCCACTTTAGGTTTAGGGTTTTCTCACAGGGGTTTCTTTGAATGCTAGGTTGATTTATTGTTAGGGTTCATATTCTGAATTAGTTCTTCGCCTTAGGTTGTTCTCAAAGCTAATTCTAGATTGATCACCTAGAACTTAGATCTTAGGTTAATCGATTAGGCACGACAGTGCAATTGAGTAATCTGAAAGAACTTAAGGTGAGCAAATTGATTATTCGCAAAGAGATTTGGTTTAATTGATTTGTGAACATATCAAACCTGAACTTTAAAGCTGATATATTCTTAGGAATTTGCAAAGAGATTTGGGATTCTGAAGTTTAGATTTAGATAATTCTCGCAACGACAGTTGGTCAATTATACTTTAGTGATTTGAGTTCGAGAACCGTGCGTAACCTGAACCTTGATTAGTTAGTCTGAATTCATTGATTTTCTGAGAAATACCCTAGGCCTATATTCTCTCCATCGAATTTACAACAGTTTTATTGCTTATTGTTTTTGTTTCATCTGATTTGCTTAGCTTGATTCGATACTATTTTGTCTATTATGCGATTTCTGTGAGTCCTTCTGTTCGACCCCTACACTTACTACAACAACTGCTTTAGTACTTTTAGGGTATTAATTTGAGCATATAAGCAGCTTGCTCAACAGTAAGGTAATCTCTGCGTTGTTCAGGGAAGCATTAATAATCACTGGGTACGTGGAATTAGGACCAAGAAAACCATACCTCAGATTTGCTGGAAGTGTTTTGAGTTCCACTTTAGGAGCTTTCTTCTCGCTCCAATCTCCAAGCCCAACAGCTTGCTTAGAATTTTCGGCCAACTCTCTTTCTGGCCGCAGGGTATCGATCGATACTAGGGGAGTATCGATCGATACTGGTGGTGATGTATCGAGCATCTTCGAGTATCGAGCAGCATCATCATCCGAATGAACCTCTGATTCAGTTGAACAGACCAATGCTCTCTCCAATGGATCCTCATGATGTATCTCCAGGAAGTACTCTTCGCCTATGCCACTGAAAGTGTCGACAAAGAAAGTCTGCCCATCGTTGGTTGGTTTCTTCATCATCTTGTCCATATTGAAAGTCATGCCCAAATCACCGATGTTGAGAGCGATCTTCCCATTCCTGCAATCAATCAAAGCACCAGCTGTTGCGAGGAATGGTCTGCCTAGGATAAGAGGATCCTTAGGCTCAGCATCATACTCCAGGACGATGAAATCAGTTGGGATCAAGCAATTCCCAATCTTAATAGGAACATCTTCGAGTAACCCCTCTGGAAGTCTAACTGAACGATCAGCAAGTATCAGGGAGATCCTTGTTGTTGTGAAGTCTGTCATCCCCATCCTTTTGGCAACTGAATATGGCATGCGGTTGACACTTGAGCCAATGTGACAAAGAGAACGCTTAAATCTGTCTGTGAATATCGTACAATCCAACACAAAGCTCCCTGGATCTGGTAGCTTCTTTGGGATCCTGTTGGTCAAGATTGCACTGCACTCGTGAGTAATCATCAAGCATCTTTCTTCAAGGTTCACGTTGTTGGAAACCATCCTCTTGACATATCTCCTGAAGGCTGGAGAAGTCTTGATGGCATCGATGAAAGGAAGTTCAACAATCAATTTATCCATAATTGCCTTGCATCTAGAGTCTTCTACCTCCTTCTTAGTCTTCCCAGAATCCCTGGGATATGGTATCCTCGGTGTGTAAACTCTCTCTGCAACTACATTAGGTACTTTCTCCGAAACATTAGGAGTTGATTCGACTGCAGGATCGGTATCGACCGATACCGGAGTGGTATCGATCGATACACGGGGTTTTGATTTATCCCATGAAAGTATTTTGATATGTGTCGATCGATGCTGGCTAGTATCGATCGATACTAGAGGGATTTCAGTATCCTCATCGTCAAGATCAACGAAAATATCTGCAGTGTGGCCAATTTTCACTCCTGGATTGACCTCTTTTCCACTCCTCAAGGTGATTGCATTGATGTGAGCCCTTGGGTTCTCTCCTTTCCCTGGAAGAAAACCTTCTTGCCTTTTCACAACGTCTGAAGTCTGAGCCACCTGAAGTTCCAGCTTCTTCTGCTGAATATTAATAGCGTCGATCCTTCCACTCAGATCATTGTACAGGACATCAATCTTCCCATTGAAATCCACAGTGAGCTTTTGCTGTCCTTGAATAAGTTGTTCAAACATAGACTCGATCTTGCTATCCGGGAGATTAGCAGGTACATGATGATAAGATGAATTTCCATAGTTCCTGGTATACTCACTGTTCTGAGATAGTTTCTTGCCAAACTGATTCGATCCTCCTTGCTGAGAGTTGTTGATGAAGTTTCGGTTGTTATTGAATTGATTCCTCTGACCTTGAAAACCAGAACCACCAATGTAGTTAACATCCTATACTTCATCCTCATTGAACACTTCAACATCTTCAGCAAAATGAACGGCCTTCGTTGTTTTGCCCATCAGAAGACTGTGCATAGAATCTAACTTAGCCTGAACATCAGCAATCTGCGATCCATCCATGTTCCCACTCTGCTTCTTTCGCTTAAAATCTGCATTCTTGGTGCTATTGCTAGACGCCAAGTTCTCAATAAGCACATAAGCATCATCAGGATACTTGGTATTGAAATTCCCATTGCTCACCGCATCCAAAGTCATCTGATACCTCCAATCAATTCCTCTGAAGAAGAAACCCATCAGCTGAACATCAGAGTAGCCATGATGTGGACAATCTCTCTGATACGATTTAAATCTCGTCCAACAAGCCTTGAACGCCTTAGTTTGCCTTTGAGAAAACTGGGAGATCTTGTTCCTCAGATCGTGCATCATCATAGAAATTATTCAGGAAAGCAGTCTTGGTCTCCTCCCAGGTAGTCAGTGATCCAGGAGGTAACTGTTTCAGCCAGTAAGTCGCATCTCCACCTAGAGAGTATGGGAAGAGCTTGCAGAAAAGGTAGTCATAGGACACTCCATTGCTCTTGATGCTAGTGACCAAATCCTCAAACCTCTGAAAAGGGTGCTGTCCCACAAGAGTGTAGTATGCAGGTTTCAGCTCAAAGTCATTCCTCTGAAAAGCAAGAGGACGAATCGCTGATCGGTTTGCATAAAACTGATCAGGCCTGTTGTACTCACTAATCGTTCTACCACGATTAACCACAACATTCCCTGCGTTCGCGTTCCCAACGACAATCTCCTCGACAACAGGAGTAGGTGGAATGATGTTCCCCTCTCCATCCAATCGTTGCCCTCGCGCATTGCACAACTGAACCTCCCGGTCTCTGTAAGCACCAGCTTCATGTTGAACCAAAATCACTGGATTGTTGTTCATCTCTGCTGGTGTTTTTGCTCTTCTGTTTGTGCGTTCCACAAGTGCTAGTTGTTCCAATGACGGTTCAACTAGCTGAGTGCTCTTGTTCCTTCTAGTTTCACGAATAGGCATACACCTGAAAACAAAAGTCAAGAACGTAAGTAACACGGTAATACGATGAGTATCAACCGACACTGGGTGGTGTCGATCGATATCAACCAAAAGAAAACGAGGAGTATCGACCGACACAGGATAGTATCGATCGATACCGACGAACTTAGTCGAAATTCTCAAACTAAAATCTAATGGCGAATTGAGTCCCCGGCAATGGCACCAAATTTGCTATGCTCAAATTAATACCCTATAAGTACTTAAGCAGTTGTTGCAGTATATGTAGGGGTCGAACACAAGGACTCACGGAAACACACAATAGATTATATAGATGAGAAATAAGCTAAGAGATCAATGTTATTGAAAACAATACGTAAATTAAACTGGTTGTAAGTTCGATTGGAGAAGGATAGGTTCAGGGTATTTCTCAGGAAATTCAATGAATGCAGATAAACTAACTAACAGGATTCAGATTTAGCGCGGTTCTTAAACTCAAATCACTAAAGTATAGCTAACCAACTCTCGTTGCGAAAACTATCTAAGTCTAAATCCTAGAATTCCAAATCTCTTTGCGAATCCTAAAGTCTAAACCAGCTTTTAGTTCAAGTTTGATTTGTTCACAAAACAGCTAAACCAAATCTCTTTGCGAATAGTTATTTTTCTCACCCTAAGTTCTACCAGGTAATTAATCGCACTCTCGTGCCTAATCAATTATCCTAAGATCTAAGTTCTAGGTGATCAATCCAGAATTAGCCTTGAGAACAACCTATGGTGAAGAACTAATTCAGATGGTGAATCCTAATCAACTAATCAACCTAGCATTCAGAGAAAACCCTTATGAGAACCCTAAACCTGACAAGAGATCTACTCAGACATGGAAATTGAAACAATAAACATGACTGAATAAATACTCAAATAAATAATAAGAAAGAGTAACAAGAGGGTTCGAAATCTTCTCTCGGACGAACATAGTTTTAGACTTGTCTCCCTTCAAAAGCTCTCTCACAAAACCAAAGTAAAATAAAGCATAGCCATCAAAGTGGCTGTAAAATCCTAATAAATAACCTAAGTCACGTTTTGGGGCTTCTTGTAAATAATAAAGTCTTCTGGGCAATTTTGCAATTCTTCAACTCTTGGAAAAGTCGCGATCGTGTCTTGCTGCAGTGAGTATCGATCGATACCGATGCTTCAAATCGGGTACTCAGCTACACGAACTTCTGCTTTGCTCCAAAATGCTCTAGAAAGCTCCAATATCTCCAATTATGCTCCAAAGGTGCTAAAACCTGTAAAGACTCTAAAAGACTACGAAAATACTAGAAACACTCTATAAAACGGACTTATATCATGGCTTAAAAGGGGTAAAAACCATGATATATCAACATGGTGCAAAGCAACAAGTTTCATGGCTTGGCGGTGGAAGATCCTCTTGATCACTTAGATCACTTCGACCGGATTTGTGGCTTGAAAAAGATGAACGTTGTCTCGGAGGATAGCTTCAAGCTAAGGTTGTTCCCATTTTCTCTTGGGGACAAGGCAAGGCAATGGGAAAAGAGCCTTCCCCACGGTTCCATCACTTCATGGGACCAATGTAAGACATCATTCCTTGCCAAGTTCTTCTCTCCCTCTAGACCGGCCAAACTCTGGAATGAGATCTCAAGCTTCACTCAACGTGCAAATGAGAGCTTCAATGAAGCGTGGGAGCGTTTTAGGGGATATACAACGCAATGCCCTCATCATGGATTCACGAATGCTTCCCTCTTAAGCACCCAAGATCCATATGTTGCTTGATACCGCTTCTAATGGAAACTTTTTAGCCAAGTACGTGAATGAAGCAATGGAGTTGGTTGAGAACCTTGCTTTGAGTGATGGAATATATGATGATGAGTTCGATCGGTCCACAAGAACCACAAGCGATTTTGAAGAGCAATGATGAACCAAAGAGATGAAAGCTCTAAGTGACAAGTTGGATAAGCTTCTCACTACATCTCAAAAGGCGGTTCAATTTGTTGGAAATGGTGAGGGAAACCAAGGATTCCAAGAACAAATGGTGGATTTGAGAAACCAAGAAGAAGTGCACTATGTTGGGAATAATGGTGGCTATCAAAAACGTTTCAACAACAACTATGTCAACCAAGGTCAAGCCCCCATTAATCACCAACAAAGCTATGCTCCCAAAAACAACTTTCAAGGGAACCAAGGTGGTTTTCAACAAAACTTTGTCCCAAGACCTTGATATGAAGAACATGCTTCAACAAATTCTACAAGGATAAACTAGTGGAGCATTGGTTATGAGCAAGAAGATAGAGGAAATAAATAACAAAGTAGCTTGCTCATACAATGATATCCACAAGAAACTTGAGGCATTGAGTTCAAAAGTGCAACAAATGGAGACCAAGGGAGCCAATGGAGACAAAATGCAACAAAGTTCTTCAAACGGGAAAGCAATACAAACCTCAAAGGAGTATTCCAATGCCATCTTCGCAAAGGAATCACGTCCCATTGATGATCATGAAACCCCCATTTGGGAAATTGAGCTTCTACTTCATATTTCACATGTTGAACACCTTCCCCCTAGAGACGTTCCCTTGAAGCTCAATGTGGACATTGAGGAATAAGGTGGGGGAGTGACCCTTGAGAAGGATGAGGACGTGACCATGGTTGATGACAAGGGTATTGTCAATTTGGTTGATTCACCAAGCACGACAAGGATTGAGCCTAAGTCTCTCCCAAAGCTTAGGAATCCCGGTAAGTTCTCCATCACTTGCTCTCTTGGTGATTTGGAAGTTTAGGATGCTTTGTGTGACTCCGGTTCAAGTGTGAATGTCATGTCCCGTGAGATGCTAAAGAGTCTAGGGATAAAAAACCTCACTCACCACCCATCACCCATCACTTTCGGAGATGCCTTTTCACGGAAACCGCTTGGCCTTCTTGAAGATTATCCGCTTAAAGTGTGGAATTGTATAGTTCCAACGTATTTCGTTGTTATGGAAATGAAGAAGACCAACAAGCTCCCACTTCTCCTTGGAACCCCATTCCTACTTACTACCGGTGCTAGAATGGATTTCAAAGATCAAAGGGTAGTTCTCTTGAATGTGGATGATAAGGTATATTACCCAATGAAAACTTCTTCCAACAAGCTTTGTGGCACAATCACCATTGAAGATGATTGGTAAGTGAAGTATGCGGGTAGTTGTGAGATGGTTGATGAAGCTCCATCCCCAAGGACTTGTGAAAAAGAAGAATCTCATGAGAAAAAGGACTTGGGTTATGGTAATGGTAAGGAAGCTTTGGAAATTCATAGAGCTTGTTTGGAATCTCCTCCTCCCACCACAATGGAGGACGTGAGTGAGACTAAGAAAGGGAAAGGGCACGGTGAAGGCACCACCCTCCCACCATTGTGAGAAACGAACCAAGCAAGCTTGATGGGTCAAAGTCTGTACTAGACAAGCCCTCCACCATGTCTCTCACTCCTTGGAAGTAAAAGGATGGAGTGATTGAGTACAAAATCAAGTGCAAGGGACAGCCCAAACCTTTTGCCTCGGTAAAGGCGATCCTCACACCGGAGCTCAAGGAGAAAGGACAAGCCGGTCTTGAAGAGGTCATGAGCAAGGTTCTTCACCTCGAGCTCAAGTATCCACCATGGAGTGCTCATACTTCTCTCTCACCCGCCTAAAAGGGTAACAAACGTCGAGCTTAGTGACGTTAAACAAAGAGAACTTGGGAGACATTCCCATGTCTATCTTTGTAAATACTTTCTCTCTTTTTAAATGCTTTTTAATGTGTTTGCTAAGCGGTTTCAAGGTTCTTGACGTCTCACGGTCTTGTAAAACAACAACGATGTGGGAGTACACGTTCCTCTCCTAATAGGTCACTCCACCACTCCATTTTCTCCATCCCAAGGTTTGAACTACACTCCATTGCATTGTACATTCATCTTTTGTGTATTGTTTGCTCTCTCTTTGACTTTTGTAGCACCATGACGGTGCAATTCAAGTTTGGGGGAGGGGTTTGTGTTATTTGACCTTATGTTTTGTTTTCGTACTTTTCTCTTTGCATACTTGCACTACACGGCGTTTCCGACGGGTTTGAAACCGTCTGAAAAACCGAAGGAATACCGAGGGAATAACAAGGGCATTCCGAGGGATTAATTTCCCTCGGAAATTGGTCAGAATATTCCGACGTATTAATAGCCGTCGGAAATCCCTCGGAATATTCCGACGGATTTCCGAGGGAATCTCGACGAGTCCGTATTCCCTCGGAAATCGGTCAGAATATTTCGAGGGATTTCCGACGGCTATTTAACCGTCGGAATATTCCGGCCGATTTCCAAGTGAAATGAATCCCTCGTAACGGCCGTCGGAAATCCCTCGGAATATTCCGACCGATTTCCGAGGGAATATATATATTCTTTCTATGTAAATACTTCTCCACTTGTATATACGTTTCTTGCTTTGTTTGTAAACATTCATTGCCTTTTTCACATATGTCTTTGTTCCTAGGTTGTTCCAATGTTTAATTCGTGTGTTTCTTGTCTCTGGAATTTTGAAGCTTCTTGTGTATAGCATGCAGAGAACAAACAAACATTTCTCTATAAATTAATACTCCTCCCCTCGATCATTCACAACATTCACAACAAAAAAAAAAAATTACAGAATATATGTCTTATTTTATATCATGGATGGACAAACCTCCGCGAGATTCCGCTACGGAGGAATTGACGGATGAGTTCGCACAAGGTGTGGAGGAGTTCATGAACTTTGCGTCAAACAATTGCATGACATTAGAATACGGTAAAATGTATTGTCCTTGTACTAAATGTCGGAAATTATGGATGTAAGGAAGCACTTATATAGGAATGGATTTATGCCTGGTTACAAGATTTGGTATACCCACGGAGAAACCGATTCAATGGTGCAATATTATGGTAGCACATTTGATAGGTTTGGTAGTACTTCGGGTACTAGGTTAGAGGAATCAACACCGGAAGAAGATGTAAACGCAGGTTACACTCAGATGGTGAATGATGCGTTTCATGTTGAGGATGGTAACATGATAGAGGAACCAAATCCAGAAGCGCGGAAGTTTTTTTATATGCTAGATGCGTCAAAGCATCCATTATACAGAGGATGTAGAGATGGAATATCACCTTTTTCAACTGCAAGCAGGTTGATGACTATAAAGACGGATTTCAACTTGGCCGAATATTGTGTTGATGCGATCGCTGATTTTGTGAGAGATGTCTTACCTGAAGATAATATTTCACCGCTTCATACTACGAGATTCTGAAGCTTGTAGCTGGTATTGGATTACCTTATCAGATGATAGATGTGTGCATCGACAACTGTATGATCTACTGGAGAAAGGATGAAAACCGGTTGAAGTGTCGTTTTTGTCACAAACCTCGCTATCAGGATACAGGAGGCAGAGTACCTGTTCCACATAAACGGATGTGGTATCTTCCCCTAGCTGATAGTTTGAATAGGTTATATCAATCCCAGTGCACGGCAGGGACTATGAGATGGCATGCAGAACATAACTCAGCTGGAGAGATAGTGCATCCTTCAGATGCAGAAGCATGTAAACATTTTCTAGAGGTTTATCCTAGTTTTGCGTGTGAGCCAAGGAACATATACCTCAGGTTATCTACGGATGGATTCAACCCTTTTGGAAAGCATGGGAGAAAATATTCGTTGTGGCCAGTAATCGTCACACCGTACAATTTACCGCCATCTATGTGAATGAAACGTGAGTTTTTGTTCCTCACGATCCTCGTCCCAGGTCCAGAGAGTCCTAGGAGATCGCTTGATATTTTCTTACAGCCATTAATTTATGAGTTTAAAAAGTTGTGGAAAGATGGTGTTGAAGCGTTCGATGTTTCCCTGCAACAGAATTTTATGATGTTTGCGGTACTTATGTGGACCATAAGTGATTTCCCAGCATACGATATGCAATCTGGATGGTCGACGCATGGAAGGTTGGCGTGTCCGTATTGTTAAGATAACACTGATGCGTTCCAATTGAAGAAGGGACGTAAGACTTCTTGGTTCGATTGTCATCGACGATTTCTACCGCATGATCAGCCATATCGTCGGAGCACAACATTGTTTAGAAAGAACAACAAAGTTATCGATGGTCCACCTCCTGAGGTAGATGGGAATTATATTATGAATCAGTTCAGAGATTTTGGTGCCGAGAAGACAATTTCATGCGGGGGTAATGGGCATTATCCCGTTGACGGTTGTGGTGAGTACCACAATTGGCACAAGAAGAGTATTTTATGGGATTTGCCATATTGGAAAGACCATTTGCTGCGCCATAATCTAGATGTGATGCACATTGAAAAGAACTTTTTCGACAACATCATGAACACTGTTCTAAATGTGCAAGGAAAGACGAAAAATAATTTGAAGGCCATATTGGACTTGCCAGATATATGTTCCCGTAAGGAGTTGCATGTAATAGCGAATGGGAAATCACATACCCTGTTTTCCGGTTGGATGCGTCTTCAAAGGAGGAGTTCTTTGATTAGATTAAGCACGGTGTCAAATTCCTAGACGGATATGCATCTAACCTTCGTAATTGCGTTGACAGTTCAGAAGGGAAGTTTTCTGGGATGAAGAGTCATGATTGTCATGTTGTCATGCCGCGCCTCCTTCCATTTGCATTTGAATGTCTTCTTCCTATAAACGTCCATGGAGCTATTGCAGGTATACATACATTTACACTATTACGTATGTTGGTGATTGTATATTTGTGATTATTATACGAAAGTTATTTAATTTTGTATGTGTACTATATATGCAGGGATCGGTGCTTTCTTCCGGGATCTATGCACGAGATCACTTACATCAGCCGGAATACAAAATCTAGGGGAAAACATCCTGGTTCTCCTTTGCAACCTCGAGAAAATATTTCCTCCTGCCTTTTTTGATGTTATGGAACATCTTTCTATTCATCTCCCTCGAGAAGCAGCACTTGGTGGGTCTGTTCAATACCGATGGATGTACCATTTTGAGCGGTATATGTTCCACCTAAAGAAGAAGGTGAAAAATCTTTCTAGACTTGAGGGTTCTATTGTCGCACAGAGCATTAATGAAGAAACTTCCAACTTTGCTAGCTACTACTTTCCAGCGCAAGTCCAAACAAAAAGTAGACGCCCCGCACGTCATGATGATAGAGGGAACAGAGTTAGTTATCCTGTCTATGTTCCCGATATATTTACTCAGATTGGACGACTAAGTGGAAAAAGCAAGGATCGGCAACTATCAGAGGAGGAGCAAAGGCACTTGCATATGTACATTCTGACAAACTGCGATGACGTTTTAGAACATGAGAGGTACCTAAATGCTATTTTTTTTATTGGTTAACAAAGTTTACTAATGTTATTAATTTTCTAATGCAATATTTGTTCATGCACAGGATGTTCATGACCCAAATACGCGATTGGTATCCAAATTACACAGAGGATGAGCTTGATGTCGTCAAGCAGAATGACTTTGGTGATTGGTTGAAATATCATGTAAGTGTTAAATGATGATTTATTATTATATAATTAAATTAGAATAATAATTTATAGGAAAATTGATTCCCAGCTACACGAAGTATACCATAATGCATTGCTACACATCTGAAGTAAAATAATGTTCTAAAAACTACATCAACAATTGATATAGCATAGCCAGCTACACGAAATAACGATAATGCATGGCTACACATCCAAAGTAAAACAATGTTCTAAAAACTACATCAACAATTGATATAGTATAGTCACCTACACGATAACCATCCGAACAAACATGAGTACTATCAGTCTTGAAAGTGGCGACATGTCCAGCATACTCAGACCCATGACAATGAAAAAGAATCTCAGGCACCTCAGACTCTGCAACACATCTTATGTAGATACCATTTAAGTAGTACTTGTATAGGTAAGGCTCATCCCAGAAGAATCGCCTCATCTCGCGCATAAACGTCTTCTTCTCATACTTCTTGAGATGCTTCGGCTCATTATATGCAGCAAGGTAATTAGCTATATCAACATACCATGGTCGATCGGGGTCAGAGACAGCGGCTAGATACTCCTCAGACAAATCGATGTAGTCCATAGGCAAAACAGGTCGAATGGTGACGGGTATCGACCGACACTAGGTGAGTATCGATCGATACGAAAGGTCTGCACTCGCGAAAATTTCAAATTTTCGGAACAAACATCCTGTAGTTGAGTCTCAATGAAGTAGATACGCTCCTCTTGCAAGAAATCATCAATAGGCACGTCTTCATCGATCTTTATTCGCAATATGTGGTCAGCAACTCCATTCTCAACTCCATTATTGTCCATGATCTCGATATCGAACCCTTAGAGCAAAAGTACCCATCGGCAAAGACGAGGCTTGAGGTCCTTGTTCTGTAGCAAGTATTTGAGAGCAGCATGGTCGGTGTGAACAATAACCTTGCTCCCAATCAAGTAGGATCGAAATTTCTCAAAAGAGAAGACAACTGCAAGTAACTCCTTCTTAGTGGTGCTGTATTTTCGCTGAGCATCATCCAATGTCCTGCTGTCATAATAAATAGCATGGAGCTTCTTGTCTTTCCTCTGACCCAACACAGCTCCAACAGCAAAGTCACTCGCATCGCACATAACCTCAAAAAGTAAGCTCCAATCAGGTGGTTGGACAATAAGAGCACTCACCAATGCCTTCTTAATCTCCTCGAAGGCTGCAAGGCAATCATGTGTGAAATCAAATTTGACTTCCTTGCACAACAGGGCGGTGAGTGGGCGTGCAAGCTTAGAGAAATTCTTGATGAACATCCTGTAAAACCCAGCATGACCAAAGAAGCTTCGAATCTCAGAGACAGACCGCGGCGGCTAAAGGCTTGTCATGACCTGAATCTTGGCTTTGTCAACTTCGATCCCGGCCTTGGAAACCCTGTGCCCAAGAACGATGCCATCTTATTCCATGAAGTGGCACTTCTCCCAATTAAGAACCAAGTGCTTCTCCTCGCATCGCTGAAGCACATTGCACAAGTTATCCAGAAAATCCTTGAATGTGGATCCATACACTGAAAAATCATCCATGAACACCTCCATAAACTCCTCAATCATGTCTGTGAAAATCGACATCATACATCTCTGAAAGGTGGCTAAAGCGTTACATAATCCAAATGGCATTCTTCTGTAGGCGAATGTGCCATAAGGAAATGTAAAAGTCGTCTTCCCTTGGTCCTCTGGATGTATAGGAATCTGGAAAAAGCATGAGTACCCATCGAGAAAACAGTAGTATGGGTGACTTGCTAACCTCTCCACAATATGGTCGATGAATGGCAATGGGAAGTGATCCTTCCTTGTGGCCGCATTCAGCTTCCTGTAGTCAATACACCTCATGTGACCAGTAATTGTCCTTGTAGGGATCAGCTCATCCTTCTCGTTCTTCACCACAGTTATACCTCCTTTCTTAGGCAAAACGTGAACTGGACTAACCCAAGAACTATCTGAGATGGCGTAGATAATCCCATCTTCCAACAGCTTCATCACCTCCTTCTTGACCACTTCCTTCAGGTTCGGATTCAGCCTCCTCTGACACTCAATCGAAGACTTTGACTCATCCTCCAGGTGAATCATGTGCATGCATAGATCTGGGGAGATACCTGAAATGTCATCAAGAGAATAGCCGAGAGCTTTGCGATACTTGCGCAGCTTGCTCAGCAGTAAGGTAATCTTTGCGTTGTTAAAGGAAGCATTAACAATCACAGGGTATGTGGAATTAGGACCAACAAAAACATACATCAATTCGGCTGGAAGTGGCTTGAGTTCGATCTTAGGAGCTTTCTCCTCACTCCAATCACCAAGCTCACCAGCCTTCTTAGGAATTGCGGCCAACTCATGTATCGCACACGCTTGGTATTGATCGATACAGTGGGTATCGATCGATACTGCATCAGTTAAATCGAGCATCTTAGCGTATCCAACAGCAGCATCACTCAGAAACTCATCTGAGTCATCGGAGCACATTAATGCTCTCTCCAGTGGATCCTCAGGGTGCATCGCCAAGAAATACTCCTCATCTATGTCGCTGAAGGTATCAACAAAGAAAGTATGCCCATCGATGGTTGGTCTCTTCATCATCTTCTCCATGTTGAACGACATAACCAAGTCACCGATGTTGAGATATATATGTCCATTCTTGCAATCAATCAAAGCTCCAACAGTTGCAAGGAATGGTCTGCCCATGATTAGAGGATCCTTAGGCTCAGCATCGTACTCCAGGATGATGAAATCTGTTGGGATCATGCAATTCCAAATCCTGATTGGGACATCTTCGAGTAGTCCCTCTGGAAGTCGCACTGAGCGATCAGCAAGTACCAGCGAAATCCTTGTAGATTGGAAATCTGTCATCCACATTCGCTTAGTAACTGAGTGTGGCATGAGATTCACACTCGATCCAATATCGCAGAGAGAACGCTCGAATCCCTCTTTGGGATCGTGTTGAGTAGAATTGCGCTGCACTCAACTGTAATCATCATGACACCCTCCTCAAGGTTAACGTTGCTAGACACCATCTTCTTCACATATATCCTGAAATCTTGAGAAGCTTTAATAGCATCGATGAAGGGGAGCTCAACGACCAACTTTTCTAGTATAGCCTTGCATATGGAATTCTCCACATCCTTCTTCGACTTCCTAGGAGGCAGAGGGTAGGGTACCTTGCGTTTGTAAACCCTTTCCTCGACCACCTTAGGTTCTTTCTCGATCTGTGTCTCGGTATCGACCGATACAGGGGGAGTATCGATCGATACACGGGATTTTGGATCCCCTCGAGCAGGTGTCTGAACTGGTATCGGTCGACACTGGCTGGGGTCGGTCGATAGACGGGGATTTTAAGAATCCCAGTCGCCATCTTCAGCAAGATCAACGAAATTCTCTGCAATTGGGCTGTTCTTTACTCCTGTAATCACCTCTGTTCCACTCCTCAAGGTTATGGCATTGATGTGTGCCCTTAGATTTTCAGTTTTCCCTAGAAGAAAACCTTCTTCCCTCTTCACAGCTGCTGCAGTCTGAGCAACTTGAGTTTCCAGCTTCTTCCGAGAAAGATTGAGAGCTTCAATTTTTCCATGCAGATCAGTGTACAGAGAGTCAATCTTCCCATTGAAATCCACTCTCAAATTTTGTTGTCCCTGAAGAATCTGTTCAAACATGGATTCCATCTTACTCTCTGAGGACTTGGGAGAGATAGGCTGGTACGACGAGTTCCCATAATTGCGAGTGAAGTCGCTGCTCTGGAATGGTTTTTGAGCAAATTGATTTGCTCCAAAACCAGATTGGTTTCTCTCTAACTTGTATCCACCTCACTGAGTGTTGTTGTTGAAGTTTCGGTTGTTGTTGTACCCAAAGCGTTGACCCTGAAAACCAGAACCACCAACGTAGTTAACATCCTCCACTTCATCTTCTTCCACATTCACGACCTCATCAGCAAAGTGTACTGCTTTCTTCGTCTTCCCCATCAGAAGATTGTGCACAAAATCTAACTTAGCTTGAACCTCAGCAATCTGCGATCCATCCATATTCCCAGTCTGCTTCCTTCGTTCAAAGTTTGCATTCTTGGTACTGTTGCTACATGCCAATTTCTCAATAAGCACATAGGCATCGTCAGGGTAAATGGTGTTGAAATTTCCATTGCTCGCAGCATCCAAGGTCATCTGATACCTCCAATCAATCCCTATGACGAAGATACCCATCAACTGAACATTGGTGTACCCGTGATGTGGACAATCCCTCTGATATGACATGAATCTGGTCCAAGCAGCCTTAAACGCTTTAGTCGCTCCCTAAGAAAACTGGAAGATCTTATTCCTGAGCTCCTCGGATCTGGCATCGTCATTGAAATTGTTCAAGAAGGCATTCTTAGCCTCCTCCCAAGTAGTCAGTGATCCAGGGGGCAACTGCTTAAGCCAATAAGCTGCATTTCCACCAAGAGAGTATGGGAAGAGCTTACAGAAGAGGAAATCATTGGACACTCCATTGTATTTGATGCTAGTAACCAAATCCTCAAACCTCTCGATGTGACCCATGAGATGTTCATGAGAAAGACCATAAAAAGGGTGCTGACCCACAAGAGTGAAGTATGCAGGTTTCAGCTCAAAGTCATTCCTCTGAAAAGCAGGAGGGCGAATCGCTGATCGATTGGCATAGAACTGATCATGCTAGTTGTACTCACCAATCGTCCTCCCACGATCAACCACATCATTCCCAACATTCACAACAGCTGCAGGGACAACGACGTTTCCATCTTCATCAAGTCGTTGCCCTCTCTCATTGCACAATTGACCCTCTTGGTCTCTCAAAACTCCCGCTTCATCACGAGTCAATACCAATGGATTGTTCATCTCTGTTGCCCTCTTTGTTTTTCTGTTTATACGTTCCAAGTTTGCTAGCTCGTTGTTGGAAAGATTAAGTAGTTCAGTGCGCTTGTTCCTCCGGGTTTCGCGAGTGGGCATACACATGAAACACAAAAGACAAGACACGTAAGTAACCAAAAATCAAAAACAGCACGACGAGTATAGACGGACACCAATGGTATCGATCGATACTGACGAACTTAGTCGAAACTCGATAGTTAAAATCTAATGGCGATTTTAAGAGTAACCGGCAACGGCGCCAAAATTTGATAAGCTCAAATATAATACCCTAAAAGTACTAAGCTGTATTGCAGTATATTTAGGGGGCGAACCACAAAGACTCAAGAAAATCACACAATAGATCAATTAGTTTCGAATCAAGCTAAGCAATTCAGTTGAAACAAAAAGCAATAAACAAATAAAGAGGTTGTAAAATCGATGTGGAGAATATAGGCCCAAGATATTTCTCAGGAAATCAATGAATGCAGATAACCAATCAGTCATGATTCAGATTTAGCGCGGTTCTTGAACTCAAATCACTAAGTTATAATTAACCAATTGTCGTTGCGAGAATTATCTAAATCTAAACTTCATAATCCCAAATCTCTTTGCAAATTCCTAAGAATAAATCAGCCTTAATATCGAGTTTGATATGTTCACAAATCAACTAAACCAAATCTCTTTGCGAATAATTAACTTGTTCACCCTAGGTTATGTCAGATTACTCAATTGGAATGTCGTGCCTAATTGATTAACCTAAGATCTAAGTTCTAGGTGATCATGCCAGAATTAGTTTTGAGAACAACCTATGGTGAAGAACTAATTCAGGTGGTGAATCCTAACTAATCAATTACCAGCAATCAGAGAAATCCCTATGAGAAAACCATAAACCTAAGATGGATCTACTCAGACATGGAGAATGAAACAATCAACATAACTGAATAGATTATTAAATTAAACAATAAGAAAAGAGTAACAAGAGGGTTTAGAATCTTCTCTCAAACGAACAGAGTTCTGACTTGTCTCCCTCACAAAGCTCTCTCTCAAAAACCAGAATATAATGAAAGTAGAATCAAGCCTCCTAGCCAAAGTGGCTGAAAAACCTAATTAATACTCCTAAAACACGTTTTGGGCTTTGTTGTAAATAATAAAGTCTTCTGGGCTTGAAAGCAAAATCTCCAATCTCCTTTTCTGCATCGCGACTCGTGTCTGTCTGCAGTCCGAATCGATCGATACCATAAGTGTATCGGTCGATGCTCGGGCTTCGATTCGGGTACCTCAGCTACACGATCTCTGCTTTGCTCCAAAAAGCTCCAGAATGCTCCAATATCTCAAATTGTGCTCCAAACGTGCTAAAACCTGAAAAGACTCTAAAAGACTACGAAAACACTATAAAGACTCTATAAAAAGGACTTATATCATGGCTAAAAAGGGGTAAAAACCATGATATATCAACTCCCCCAGACTTAACATTTGCTTGCCCTCAAGCAAAACAGAAAACTAAATAAGAGAAAGAGGTTTGAAAACACGGAGACTCACCTGTTCCTGAACCATCGCAATGACCAGATATCACCCAACCAGCTCCAGATCTAACCACCATGTACTTCTCCGTAGACATTCGCAGCTTCCCAGACTCCACACATAATTTCGCAGCATTGTCCAATAAAGCCCTCATCGCCAGTTTCATCGCTGTAATCAATGCCAAGAACCTTCTAGACTCTTTTCCATACAATATCATGAAAAAAGAACTGATATGCTCAATTTAATACCCTAAGATACTAAAGCAGTTGTTGTAGTAAGTGTAGGGGTCGAACCGCAAAGACTCAGAGAGATCACACAGTAGATTATATAGATCCAAAATACGCTAAATCAAAAGATGTAAACGAAAACAATGCAGAAATTAAAAGGGTTGTAATTCAATTGGGAAAATATAGGCCAAGGGTTTATCTCAGGAAATTAATGAATGCAGACTAACTAACTAACAGGATTCAGATTACGCACGGTTCTTGAACTCAAATCACTAAGATATAATTAACCAACTCTCGTTGCGAAAATTATCTAAATCTAAATCCTAGGAATTCCAAATCTTTTTGCGAATCCTAAATTCTAAATCAGCTTTAATATCAGGTTTGATATGTTCACAAATCAATTAAACCAAATCTCTTTGCGAATAATCAATTTGCTCACCTAAGGTTCTATCAGGTAATTAATCGCACTCTCGTGCCTAATCAATTATCCTAAGATCTAAGTTCTAGATTCGTCAACCTAGAATTAGCTTTGAGAACAACCTAAGGCGAAGAACTAATTCAGATGGTGAATCCTAAACAGATAATTAACCTAGCATTCAGAGAAATCCTTTATGAGAAAACCCTAAACCTAAAGTGGATCTACTCAGACATGGCAATTGAATCAAAAGACATGTTTGAATAAATCATCAATAAAATAAGAATAACAAAAGGTTTTAAGATCTGATCACGGACGAAGGGAAATCAGACTTGTCTCAAAACCAAAGTATAGAAAATAAAGCTTAACCTAAACAAGTGGCTGTAAAATCCTATTTATAACCTAAATCACGACTTGGGGTCTTCTTGTAATTATCAGAGTCTTCTGGGCACTTTTTGCAATTCTTCAAACTTCATTAAGTCGCGACTTTGAAATCTGCTTCGATGGGTATCGATCGATACCAGGGGGTATCGATCGATACTTGACGTGAATTCGGGTACTTTAGCCAGCAGACTTCAGTTTCGCTCCATAATGCTCCATAAACTCCAATATCTCCAAGAATACTCCAAATGTGCTAAAACCTGTAAATGACTCTAAAAGACTCCAAAATACTATAAAGACTCTATAAAAAGGACTTATATCATGGCTTAAATAGGGTAAAAACCATGATATATCAACTCTCCCAGACGTAGCCTTTTGCTTGCCCTCAAGCAAATAGAAGACTAAACAGAGAAAGAGGTTTGAAAACGCGGAGACTCACCTGTTCATGAACCATCGAAATGACCTTCTTTCCAAGCACCCAAATGTCACCTGATCAGCTTTTGATCTAACCACCATGAACTTCTCCGTAGACATTCGCAGCTTTTCCAAACTCCACACAAAATCCCACAGCATTGTTCAAGTAAAACTGAAAAGGACCGCACCGCAAAATTTTTTTGCAATAATAATAATAATAACAATAACAAATCATTAACCAATAATAAACAACAATTATTACAACCCAGGTTAACGATTCCAAATAACGACAACTAAAACAACCGGTATCGATCGATACTCCCGTAGCGTCGATCGATACCCCAACAGCTGAACAACTCCCGGGTCCTAAGCATCCCCTCATCACCGCCTCGATTCCACGATCCCGCCTTATCTTTACCTGCATCGACAAAAGTGATGCATCAACATTTGGCTAACCAAATGCTGAGTGAGATTGATCATCCCAACAACAGGCCACCAATTAACAATTATCACGAATTATTAATTCACACCAGCACAAAGCCACAACCGGTATCGATCGATACTCACATGGTATCAATCGATGCCCCACAACACACAGTACCCACACAAGGGCCTGGTATCGATCGACACCCAACACCACACCTGGTATCGATCGATGCCACACAAGACACGGTACCCACACAAGGGCCTGGTATCGATC
>PKML01060209.1:68253-109222 GCA_002933935.1 Eutrema yunnanense
GCTCTCTTGGTGTCCTCCCATGTAGTTAGCGAACCAGGAGGTAGCTGCCTCAGCCAGTAGGTCGCATCTCCACCTAGAGAGTAGGGGAAGAGCTTGCAGAAGAGATAGTCGTAGGACATTCCATTGCTCTTGATGCTAGTGACCAAGTCCTCGAACCTCTCTACATGGTCTATTGGATGTTCATGAGGAAGGCCATGAAAGAGATGCTGTCCCACTAGAGTGAAGTAAGCAGGCTTCAGCTCAAAGTCATTCCTTTCAAACGCAAGAGGACGAATTGCTGAACGATTGGCGAAAAACTGGTCAGGCCTGTTGCATTCACCAATCGTCCTTCCATGATTAACCACAGCGTTCCTCGCGTTCCCAGCGGCATTCTCAGCGACAACAAGAGCAGGGTGTATGACGATCCCCTCTCCATCCAGACGTTGTCCTTGCTCATTGCACAACCGACCCTCTTGGTCTCTGTAAGCACCAGCTGCATCACGAACCAACTGATTGTTGTTCATCCTAGCTGATTGCTTTGCTTTCTTGTTTGTGCGTTCCATAAGTGCTAGTTGTTCCAGCGATAGATCAACTAGCTCAGCGTTCTTGTTGCTTCTGGTTTCTCGATTAGGCATGCACCTGAAAACAGAAAATCAAGAACGTAAGTATCTGAAATTTACGTCGGGTATCGACCGATACTCAAGGGTATCGATCGATACTCGGGCGATTTAGACGAATTTCTTAGCTAAAATCTAATGGCGAANNNNTGATATGCTCAATTTAATACCCTAAGATACTAAAGCAGTTGTTGTAGTAAGTGTAGGGGTCGAACCGCAAAGACTCAGAGAGATCACACAGTAGATTATATAGATCCGAAATACGCTAAATCAAAAGATGTAAACGAAAACAATGCAGAAATTAAAAGGGTTGTAATTCAATTGGGAAAATATAGGCCCAGGGTTTATCTCATGAAATTAATGAATGCAGACTAACTAACTAACATGATTCAGATTATGCACGGTTCTTGAACTCAAATCGCTAAGATATAATTAACCAACTCTCGTTACGAAAACTATCTAAATCTAAATCCTAGGAATTCCAAATCTCTTTGCGAATCCTAAATTCTAAATCAGCTTTAATATCAGGTTTGATATGTTCACAAATCAATTAAACCAAATCTCTTTGCGAATAATCAATTTGCTCACCTAGGGTTCTATCAGGTAATTAATCGCACTCTTGTGCCTAATCAATTATCCTAAGATCTAAGTTCTCGATTTGTCAACCTAGAATTAGCTTTGAGAACAACCTAAGGCGAAGAACTAATTCAGATGGTGAATCCTAAACAGATAATTAACCTAGCATTCAGAGAAATCCTTTATGAGAAAACCCTAAACCTAAAGTGGATCTACTCAGACATGGCAATTGAATCAAAAGACATGTTTGAATAAATCATCAATAAAATAAGAATAACAAAAGGTTTTAAGATCTGATCTCGGACGAAGGGAAATCAGACTTGTCTCAAAACCAAAGTATAGAAAATAAAGCTTAGCCTAACCAAGTGGCTGTAAAATCCTATTTATAACCTAAATCACGACTTGGGGTCTTCTTGTAATTATCAGAGTCATCTGGGCACTTTTTGCAATTCTTCAAACTTCATTAAGTCGCGACTTTGAAATCTGCTTCGATGGGTATCGATCGATACCAGGGGGTATCGATCGATACTTGACGTGAATTCGGGTACTTTAGCCAGCAGACTTCAGTTTCGCTCCAGAATGCTCCATAAACTCCAATATCTCCAAGAATACTCCAAATGTGCTAAAACCTATAAAGGACTCTAAAAGACTCCAAAATACTATAAAGACTCTATAAAAAGGACTTATATCATGGCTTAAATAGGGTAAAAACCATGATATATCAAGAACCACCCAATTTTCACACTTTTTGGTATTATTTCCTCTCCCACAGACTTATTTCTCATCTTGTTCTTCTCGTTTTTTTAGATTCGCATATACATATTAAGGTTTGAGACGCGAGTATTGATGGTGTTTGCCACCGAATCCCCGGTTCTTCCCCTCTTTATGTATCAAAGGTGTAGGCGAATAATGGTATCACATGAAATTTTCCTAACCTCGCTTCCAACATTTGTGTGATCATTTCTTCCAAGTAGAAAAATGGGATCGCTAGAAATTTTACTAACCCTCTACTCAGAAGAAAATTATTTCATCTTTTCATGATTTTATTTATTAACTTATAACAGGGGAGAGGAATACCATTACTTTCTACACATGGGTTCCTTTGTCAGATATGAATGAGGAATCAAGCTCTATGGACATCAATCACATCGATGAAGTGCAAAGAATTAGCTCAGGCTTTAGAAGAACTCTGCTCGAGACATGGGTGTTTTCTAGTCAACTGGTCAGTCTTTGGATTTTTCATTAGTCGATCTAGAACTGATCATGTAACACTGATCACTCAAAAGCAAAATCAGAACAATAGATTCAAGCACATGATCATAATCTCCAACAGGTTTTGACTCGATAAAACAATTTTTAATTTTTTTATGACTCTTAGAAAAACAAAAACAGTGTCAACAACTACCTCCCTCATACTTAAACAACAATGTCCCCAGTGTTATCAAGCCTAGAGAAGGTAAAAGAAATCAAAAGAACTGAGTGGAAAGTGTTAAGGTCAAGAGGCGTTACCATTGTGGGTCAGGGTGTCGACCTACACACAGCCTGGTATCGAACGATACTGCTTCTTCGAATCTGATTCACTTGACACAAAGAAACACAAAACAAAAACTAGAAAAATAAAAGACTCATATGTACAGACTTACCAGTGGGTTGCCTCCAACCAAGCGCTTGTTTTACGTCACTAGCTTGACTTTACGGACGATCAGGCGGTGGGTGCATCATCCAGAGGTACCATGTGTCCTCTTGGAATCTTGACTTTCGCCAAATAATGTTTCACCCTTTGTCCATTGATAGTGAACACTTCGCCTGATGTACTTAGCAGGACAACTGCACCGTGTGGTCTAACTTCCTTGATCGTGAAAGGACCTGACCAACGAGAACGCAATTTTCCAAGAAACAATTGTAAACGAGAGTTATACAGAAGTACCTGGTCAATGGGTTCTAAGTGTCTGGAGAGGATCTTTTTGTCGTGAAATGCCTTAGTCCTCTCCTTGTACAACTTCAAGTTCTTATAGGCGTGATGCCTAATCTCATCCAGCTCATTCAGTTGGACCAATCGCCTCTCAGTAGCAGGTTTGATGTCGAAATTCATCATCTTTGTAGCCCAAGCTGCCTTATGCTCGATTTCCACTGGAAGGTGACATGCTTTCCCATAAAGCAAATGAAATGGTGTAGTGCCCAGCGACGTCTTGAAAGCAGTCCTGTAGGCCCATAGCGCGTCATCCAACTTCGCAGACCAATCCTTCCTAGTAGTACCCACTGTCTTTTCCAAAATCTCCTTGATTTGGGTGTTGGAGACTTTGACCTGCCCACTAGTCTGAGGGTGATATGGAGTAGCCACACGATGATTCACACCATGTTTCTTCAGCAGCTTCTCGAAAACTTTGTTAATAAAGTGACTGCCACCATCACTTATAACAATTCGAGGTACTCCAAATCGAGGGAAAATAATAGTCTTAAACAGTTTAAGAACCACTGAAGAGTCGTTGGTTTTGCTGGCAATCGCTTCCACCCACTTGGAAACATAGTCCACAGCAACCAAGATGTACTTGTTCCCATGTGATGGGGGAAAATGACCCATGAAATCTATGCCCCAATAATCGAAAACTTCAACCTCAAGGATGAAATTTGTTGCATCTCATGTCTCTTGCTGATTTTTCCTCTCCTCTGACAGGCATCACAATGTGAGATAAACGCGTGATCATCCCTGAACATGGTAGGCCACTAGAACCCTGCTTGAAGAACCTTGGACACAGTCTTGAAAGTGGTGAAGTGTCCAGCATACTCAGACCCATGACAATTAAAAAGAATCTCAGGCACCTCAGACTCTGCAACACATCTTCTGTAGATACCATCTAAGCAGTATTTGTATAGGTAAAGCTCATCCCAGAAGAATCGACTCATCTCGCGCATAAACTTCTTCATCTCATACTTCTTGAGATGCTTCGGCTCATTATATGCAGCAAGGTAATTAGCTATATCAGCATACCATGGTCGATCGGGGTCAGAGAGATCGGCTAGATACTCCTCAGACAAATCGATGTAGTCCATAGGCAAAACAGGTCCGAATGGTGACGGGTATCGACCGACACTAGGTGAGTATCGATCGATACAGAAGGTCTGCACTCGCGAAAATTTCAAATTTTTGGAACAAACATCCTGAAGCTGAGTCTCAATGAAGTAGATACGCTCCTCTGGCAAGAAATCATCAATAGGCACGTCTTCATCAATCTTTATTCGCAATAGGTGGTCAGCAACTCCATTCTCAACTCCCTTTTTGTCCTTGATCTCGATATCGAACCCTTGGAGAAAAAGTACCCATCGGCAAAGACGAGGCTTGAGGTCCTTGTTCTGCAGCAAGTATTTGAGAGTAGCAAGGTCGGTGTGAACAATAACCTTGCGCTCCCAATCAAGTAGGATCAAAATTTCTCAAAAGAGAAGACAAATGCAAGTAACTCCTTCTCAGTGGTGCTGTAATTTCGCTGAGCATCATCCAATGTCCTGCTAGCATAATAAATAGCATGTAGCTTCTTGTCTTTCCTCTGACCCAACACAGCTCCAACAGCAAAGTCACTCGCATCGCACATAACCTCAAAAGGTAAGCTCCAATCAGGTGGTTGGACAATAGGAGCACTCACCAATGTCTTCCTAATTTCCTCGAAGGCTGCAAGGCAATCAGGTGTGAAATCAAATTTGACTTCCTTGCACAACAGGGCGGTGAGTGGGCGTGCAAGTTTAGAGAAATTCTTGATGAACCTCCTTTAAAACCCAGAATGACCAAGGAAGCTTCGCATCTCAGAGACAGACCGCGGTGGCTGAAGGCTTGTCATGACCTGAATCCTGGCTTTGTCAACTTCGATCCCTGCCTTGGAAACCCTGTGCCCAAGAACGATGCCATCTTGTACCATGAAGTGGCACTTCTCCCAATTAAGAACCAACTGCTTCTCCTTGCATCGCTGAAGAACCTTGCACAAGTTATCTAGACAATCCTTGAATGACGATCCATACACTGAAAAATCATTCATGAACACCTCCATAAACTCCTCAATCATGTCTGTGAAAATCGACATCATACATCTCTGAAAGGTCGCTGGAGCGTTACATAATCCAAATGGCATGCTTCTGTAGGCGAATGTGCCATAAGGACATGTAAAAGTCGTCTTCCCTTGGTCCTCTGGATGTATAGGAATCTGGAAAAAGTCTGAGTACCCATCGAGAAAACAGTAGTATGGGTGACTTGCTAACTTCTCCAGCATCTGGTCGATGAATGGCAATGGGAAGTGATCCTTCCTTGTGGCCGTTTTCAGCTTTATGTAGTCAATACACATCATGTGACCAGTGATTGTCCTTGTAGGGATCAACTCATCCTTCTCGTTCTTCACCACAATTATACCTCCTTTTTTAGGCATAACGTGAACTGGACTAACCCAAGAACTATATGAGATGGCGTAGATAATCCCTGCTTCCAACAGCTTCATCACCTCCTTCATGACCACTTCCTTCAGGTTCGGATTCAGCCTCCTCTAACACTCAATCGAAGACTTTGACTCATCCTCTAGGTGAATCATGTGCATGCATAGATCTGGGGAGATACCTGAAATGTCATCAAGAGAATAGAGCTTTACGATACTTGTGCAGCTTGCTCTGCAGTAAAGTAATCTATGCGTTGTTCAAGGAAGCATTAACAATGACAGGGTATGTGGAATTAGGATCAAGAAAAACATACCTCAATTCGGCTGGAAGTGGCTTGAGTTCGATCTTAGGAGCTTTCTCCTCACTCCAATCACCAAGCTCACCAGCCTTCTTATGAGTTTCGGCCAACTCCTGTATCGCACACGCCTGGTGTCGATCGATACAGTGGGTATAGATTGATACTGCATCAGTCAAATCGAGCATCTTAGCGTACCCAACAGCAGCATTACTCAGAAACTCATATGAGTCATCGGAGCACACCAATGCTCTCTCCAGTGGATCCTCAGGGTGCATCGCCAAGAAATACTCCTCAGCTATGTCGCTGAAGGTATCCACAAAGAAAGTCTTCCCTTCGATGTTTGGTCTCTTCATCATCTTCTCCATGTTGAACGACATAACCAAGTCACCGATGTTTAGATATATCTGTCCATTCTTGTAATCAATCAAAGCTCCAGCAGCTGCAAGGAATGGTCTGCCCATGATAAGAGGATCCTTAGGCTCAGCATCGTACTCCAGGACGATGAAATCTGTTGGGATCAAGCAATTCCCAATCCTGATTGGGACATCTTCGAGTAGTCCCTCTGGAAGTCGCACTGAGCGATCAGCAAGTACCAGCGAAATCCTTGTAGATTTGAAATCTGTTATCCCCATTCGCTTAGCAACTCAGTGTGGCATGAGATTCACACTCGACCCAATATCGCAGAGAGAACGCTCGAATCTCTCTGTGAAATAGTGTAGTCCAAAACAAAGCTCCCTGGGTCTGGTAGCTTCTTTGGGATCGTGTTGAGTAGAATTGCGCTGCACTTAGCTGTAATCATCATGACACCCTCCTCAAGGTTCACGTTGCTAGACACAATCTTCTTCACATATCTCTTGAAAGCTGGAGAAGTCCTAATAGCATCGATGAAGGGGAGCTCAACGACCAACTTGTCTAGTATAGCCTTGCATCTGGAATCTTTCACATCCTTCTTCGACTTCCTAGGAGGCAGAGGGTAGGGTACCTTGCGTTTGTAAACCCTTTCCTCGACCACCTTAGGTTCCTTCTCGATATGTGTCTCAGTATCGACCGATACAGGGGGAGTGTCGATCGATACAGGTGATTTTGGATCGCCTACTTTGACTAACAAGAGTGGTAAAAAGGAAGAAGATAGCCCAAGTATGTCTATGGTATCCATGAGTTCATATTTCATTGCATAAGTATGATAATTACTAGTCAAAATTAAGGGTTCAAATAGTTAGGATCGGGTTCAATTCAAAGCTTGTTTCAACCAAGACAAAAGCATCAATGCATATGATCCAAGTATGTTGAGTCATTACTTTCAAGTTGTTCAAATGCATTTAACTACTAAAGCTTAAGTTGACATTTTACAAGGACAATTTCATCATTGCACCCATGCGTATAAATGCAAATCCTATATGAACTCTAGATGACTTATATGAATGCAAAATTTCTATTTTTTGTGGTTTTTCTATGCATGAGACTCAAGTATGTAAAGAGAAAAGTAAGAAAACAAAACACAAGGTCAAATAACACAAACCACTTGGAGCCTCAAATCTCATAAGAGAATATCAACATTGACATAAGACTTTTTCGGTCAATGTCAATATATAAGATATATTTTCTAGTCCTTACTTTTTATAGTAGACTTTTTCAGTCAAATATTTGTTTTCTACAAAGATGAAAACACCTCAATTGCACATTGATGGTTTGGTCACTTCGATTCTCAAGGCAAAAGGGATCAACTTGGTAGAGGATGGCAGTGGTATAGAACTTATGGATGAAGCCTATCTCTCGAAGATCAAATTTTTCGAAGGGAAGATAGGCAACAAATATGCCTACAACCTTCAGCTCACCTATTCCAACACCGTGAAACTTTTGTTGCCTAAGATCTCTCTCACCTCGATTCAAGGGAGAAAAGATCTCACCTTCTATCCCACGAAAGATAACTTCTACAACTCAACCATCGACCCACCAATTGAGGTGATCTCCACGAGAAGAGCCAAGAAGGTTGGGACCGGAAAAGAGGACACCACCGCGAACTCTACTCGCTCCGACGACGAGGTTGCTAGCCCACTCTCCAACGAGACAACATATGGGAGTGAGCGATATCACTTCAAACCATTTGACGGAGTGATGCGTGAAGCCACAACCCGCCACTCCCATCAAGTAACCCATCTCCTCCAACGTTGGTGCAAATGGCAAGATAGAACGATTCGAAAGCTCGTAAGGACGGTGAAGAGTATTGGAGTAATAATCAAGGAGCCGAAGAAGAAGGACACATGGGCTAGCACATCTCGAGCCCTAGATGTTGGGAACGAGGTGGACCAAGAAGGAGAAGGTGACTTATGCCGTGAAGGAGAGATGGTGACCTACTCACATCCTTCGGCCCAGGAAGATAGAAAGAACAAAAGGAAGGCCATGAGGTCTCCGTCTCCGTGCTCGAGTAACCCGTCCTATTCCATGGGGTCTTCCTCCCCATCTCAAAGTTTTTAAAGGTAACACTCCAAACCTTGTAAATAGCATTTAGATCTATTTTTAGTCTTTTGCAATTGTTTATAATCTCTCTCAAGCTTCTATTACATAAGGGACCGTGTAATTTAAGTTCGGGGGAGGGTTTATGTGTTTTTTAATCTTGTTTCTTTCTTCTTATCTTGATTTTTCCATCTTGAGTCTCATTGCATTCATAAAAAAAAATTTTATAAAATCGAAAATGTGCATGCATATAAGTTATCTAGTTGCACATCATATTAAGATTGAGTTTAGAGTTCATATAGGATTTGCATTCATTCGCATGGGCGCAATGATTAAATTGTCCTTGAAAAATGTCAACATAAGCTTTAGTAGTTAAGTGCATTTGAACCTCTTGAAAGTAAGGACTCACCATACTTGGATCATATGCATTGATGCTTTCGTCTTGGTTGAAACAAGCTTTGAATTGAACCAAATTCCAATTATTTGAACCCCAAATTTTGACTAGCAATTATCATGTTTATGGATTGAAAGATGTACTCATGGATACCATAAACATATTTGGGCTATCTTATCCCTTTTTACTACGCTTGTTCGTCCAAGTAGCTGATCCCCATCTTTGGGATGGTTATCCTCACCCTTAACTTACCCTCCTTTCAAGCCTAATTCTTTAGTGAGTGTTGTGAGGCCTATATTTTTTATTTTCGAATGGACTTGGCAAAAAGTGTTGGGTTTAGAGAGACAAAGAAAGTCTTTCATATAGATTTAGCTCCCACATCAACGGGCTAAGCATAGGTTAGGCTAGATAGATGGGGAGTTTGGGGTGGAATGAAAAGAGAAAGTCTTGGGCGTGTAATGCAAAGAAAAGGTGGAAACAAGGAAAAGAGTTGGAGAAGAAGAAAGGGAAAAGCTAATGATTGAAATGGTTGGCAATGAATGTTTGGTACATCTCAAAGTGTTAAAGAAGAGGTGGTCTCTACCTACAAAAAGAAGAAAAGAAGCCAAAAATGGCTAGTGCATCCAAAGGATGAAGACAAATACCAAATAAGGAAAGCAAAATATGAGCTAAAGAAGAAAAAGAAAAGAGCCAAGCCAAGTCAATTGTTGATCAAAGGTGAAAAGGATTTTTTCCCCAAGTGCTTAAACAAAGAAGAATCGATGAGGTATGTGGTTTATGAAAGGCAAAATGCCTTGGAAAAATGGTAGCTTAGGAGTGATCTTCATGGGGCTTAGAGATAGGGGTTGAAATCATTTGGGACATTGGGTAGATGGAAGTCTATCCTTGTATGCATCAATTGCTTTTTACCTTTAGCATTTTGCCAAAGTCCATTCATTTATTGAGAAATCCCTTACTACGGAATTGCCACATTCATTGAGATCATATTTATATCAAAACCCTTGGCCCCTAGCCAAGTTAGTTCATTTGACTTGATTCATATTGTGATGAGTATGGCCAAATCTTTTGGAGTAGAGATTGTGCATGCATATAAGTCATCTAGTTGCACATCATATTAAGATTGAGTCTAGAGTTCATATAGGATTTGCATTCATTCGCATGGGCGCAATGATGAAATTGTCCTTGAAAAATGTCAACATAAGCTTTAGTAGTTAAGTGCATTTGAACATCTTGAAAGTAAGGACTCACCATACTTGGATCATATGCATTGATGCTTTCGGCTTAGTTGAAACAAGCTTTGAATTGAACCCAATTCCAATTATTTGAACCCCAAATTTTGACTAGCAATTATCATGTTTATGCATTAAAGATGTACTCATGGATACCATAGACATATTTGGGCTATCTTATCCCTTTTTACCACTCTTGTTAGTCCAAGTAGCTGATCCCCATCGTTGGGACGGTTATCCTCACCTTTAACTTACCCTCCTTTCAAGCCTAATTCTTTAGTGAGTGTTGTGAGGCCTATATTTTTTATTTTCGAATGGACTTGGCAAAAAGTGTTGGGTTTAGAGCGACAAGGAAAGGCTTTCATATAGATTTAGCTCAAACATCAACGGGCTAAGCATAGGTTAGGCTAGATAGATGGGGAGTTTGGGGTGGAATGAAAAGAGAAAGTCTTGGGCGTGTAATGCAAAGAAAAGGTGGAAACAAGGAAAAGAGTTGGATAAGAAGAAGGGGAAAAGCTAATGATTGAAATGCAAAGAAAAGGTGGAAACAAGGAAAAGAGTTGGAGAAGAAGAAGGGGAAAAACTAATGATTGAAATGGTTGGCAATGAATGTTTGGTACAGCTCAACAATTTAGCACTCATTAGCAAAGTGATTAGTGCCATGAGAGTTGATTAGTCTTGTTTAAGTGTTCTAGGCTAAGAAAATTTTGCTTGATTGTGTGTAATGACATCATAGGTTGATCATAAAAGTCCCCAAAGTCCATAACCTCATCCAAGAGCTTGCCTTTATCAATTTATTAATCTCGTTTAGTGCTTGTTTAGTCTTGTTACTTGTTTGCTTTGTTACATTTGAATTAGGTTGCTAGAATTGAAACCAAAAACCACTTTGTTTGCTTGAATTAGAGAGTTTCTTGCATTGTTGTTGCATTAAACTAAACCCCGATTGGATTGACACCTTTAGTACTACAATGATATGAGTAAGCTTAAGGATTGATTCATAAGGAAAAGTCCTACTTATCATTTACTAATGGTGTTCTTCAACAATTTTCATTTTGTAGGAAATACCAATGACGGATGATGCCTCTCGACGACGTTCCACTAGGCTTACTCGGGTAACCGACAAACCCTTGGTGCTTCGAGAACCGGAGGAAATCGTTCCTCAAGTCCAACGAACAAGGAAGACCCAAAATTAACAAGAAAGAAGCCATGAAAAAGATGTTGTGCAAGATAGTGAGGAAACATTGAGCTACCACTTGAGAGATGAGGATGACGAGTTGGAAGAAGCGCAAACGCTATTCGTGATGGTCGAGCGAGTGGCTGCACCACAGCAAGTTCCTAAACCGGTTCACAAACTGTGGAAGCCAAGAGCTAGACGGGATAGAAGAAGGGAAAACACGTTGAGTGCAGAAATGATACTCGTTGGCCCAGCTCTAGACGAGGATACCGATTACATGGCTGGTCTGAAAAACATGAAGATCATGCCGACGCTCCGTCTTGATTGGGAAACCATTGATCATCTCGGCCTTCGAGATGATATCGCGTGGTATTTAGATGCGCTTGGACTCCGACGTTTCATGGAGCTTTCTCACCTGACTTATGAGAAGTTAACAAGGCAGTTTCTCTGTATTGTATCTCTCGCTTATTCCGTTGGACATAACTTCACGGCAAAGGACTAGATCCTTTCATTCTCTATTGGTGAGAAATTTTACTCCATAACCATCAGTGATCTTTGTGAACTATTTTGATTTTCTTCTGATGAGAAGAAGACTTTTACGAGGAGCATCACTTCTTATGGAATTTAGAACCGATTTCCTAACAAAGAACTCGACCCCGTCTCGTAAAAGGAGTCATGAATCACGCACCCCGCTGTCCGCTACATGCATCAAATGATCGCGCATACGATTTTTAGTCAGAATGAGCATAGTTCGGTCCTTCGAGATAAGTTCTTCATTCTTACCGCCCTTTTTGTGGACATACCCGAAACAGAAAATCTTGGCTCAATCATATCTAGACGCTTCATCGCGATTAAGTATGACGCTTCAAATGAACGCAAGGAAAGCAATGCTTACAACAACTTTGGAAGCATTAAAGCCGCGATCCTTCTACTCTGTGGAGTTAACTTCGGGACTGAAGAACCGCTTCAATATGAGAACAAACTCGACCTTGCCGGGCTTCAATGGAATTGTTATCTCACTGGTTCGCTTGAAGAGTCCAAGCTTTTCGCTTACATATTCACGCCACCTTCTTCAAAGGAGGCACAATGCATCCTTCTTTCATGCGAGACCCTTCCTCGTTTACGAGACGGTAACCCTTCTTTCAACCCTCCTGAAAATATGTGGTTCATACGTACACCGGGAGATCCTATTGTAGGGATTAGCTTTTTCTACAAAGCTCGAGCAAAAGCAGCACGCAACTCTCGCCTCGACGCCCCGCAGTGTTAGATTCATCATTATCAGGTATTCCTCCTTTGGTTCAGCCTATCACCGCACCAATGAGGAACCGCACGGACCAATGGTTCTATGCTACTATCGTGAAGGAAAGAGACGAGAGGATACTCCTTCAAGACCAGGTTCTCACTCAAGGAGAGATGATCTCAAAGCTCGTCAAGGTGGTCAAGAAGTTTGTACCACATTTCTTCAAGAAATCTCGAACAACCCAAGGAGCTGAGCAAGTGGACAACGAGCTAGGTAGTCCCTCACTCATCTCGGGTTTCGATCAGACCAAGGCTACCAATGACGACGCCACAATCCATACCCCACAAGAGTATGACTTCGTAGCTGATTCCGACGAGACAGAGGTGCTTTCTCGCGAATCCGACGACAACGAGACTTCATCTTCCATTTCCATATAACATTCTAATAGAGGTCCTGTCGTCACAATTTTTTATTTTATTTTCTCTTTATTATTATTTTTATTTTATCGAGTATGTCCGCTCACTTCTATCGCTTGTAAGTCTGGGGGGAGATTTATCGTTTACCAATGCACTTTATTTTTCTATAAAATCATTTATTATTTTCCGTGAGTCATTTTAATGATTTTTTTAGTCGTTTTATTGAGTCAAAACTATTATGTTGGAAATTATGAACTTTTTTTTGGAACTAACCGTGTGACACCAACTTTTAGTGACTGTTTTAACAGAGATTGACTGCAGATTTTTACTAATGGAAAACCCGTGAGTGGACCGACCTACCATAAAAACGCCCATTTCTCTAAGGGAACCGAAGGATTTAGCGCTGGCTTCAACCTAATGTACTTAATTTTTACTCATCTTGGGGCTTGGTATACATTGACCAAGACACGTTTTTCAAGCCTGCCATGACAAGTCTGTGTGAGTACGGTTTCCCTCTCTCTTCCCTTCAGTTAAGTACTTCAATGCAAAAAGGATATGGATGGCGCGGAAGTGAACCGGGGATTCCGTGGTAAAAACCATCAATAATCGTGTCTCATGGAAGTATTCCAAAAGAAGTGAACCGGGGATTCGGTGGCAAACACCATCAGTACTTGCGTCTCATGGAAACTTATCCAAGGAGAAGATTCGGGGATTCGGTGGCAAACACCATCAATACTCGCGTCTCGTATTCCTTAATCCCGTGAAAAAACAAGAAAAAAAGAAGAAAAAGAAATCGATCTAAGGAAGAGAGAAAAAGGGAGAGGAAAGACACCAAAATTAAGACTGTCAAGGTAAGCAGGAAACTTGATTAAGGAAAGTCTACATGTTCTTTGATCGAGACTCCCTCGATGAGACTGCACGCCTTTAACTTTAAAGAAGTTAGCAATGGAGAATTTGGGTAACCTTATGAGAATGTGGGTCGAACGTGCAAAGTTAAGAAGCAAAACGGGGAAGTACATGGTGGTTTCTATCTAACGTCAAATCTGTTCTAATTGGTTACGACATAGAAGGTTAGTACGACGTTCTAAAGAATTAGTGAGTTTCCGCGTTTTCAAACCTCTTTTATGTTCTTAGTTTCTTTGTTTGCTTGAGGACAATCAAAAAGCTAAGTCTGGGGGAGTTGATATACTCTATATTTTACTATTTTTATTACGGATTTTAGTATTTTATCTAAGCATTTTCATTCGGTTTTGTGCTTTTTGAGGTATTTTTCTCGTATTTTGTAGTTTTAAAGTCTATATTGGTCAAATCATCAAAAAGATGCAAAATGGAGACAAAAATGAGTTTACCACGTCCAAGACATGTTTCCAAGTCCAAAGGATCAGCCAATTACCTAAACCTCAAGATAGGCGGATTTCTCCAATTGGACAACACATATGCATAAGATTTTAGATCTTCTTGAGATTAAGCTTTGTTTTTCTTTTTGTTACTGATATGCTCAAATTAATACCCTAAACAATACTAAAGCAGTTGCTGCAGTATATCAGGGGTCGAACACAAGAACTCAGAGAAATCACACAATAGATTAAATAGAGTCGAATCAAGCTAAGCAGTTCAAATTAAACAAAAGCAATAAGTAGTAAACGAGTTGTAATTCGATGGGAAAGAGATAGGTTCAGGGATATTTCTCAGGAAATCAATGAATGCAAAATAAACTAACTAATCAGGGTTCAGGTTAAGCACGGTTCTTGAACTCAAATCACTAAAGTATAATTAACCAATTGTCGTTGCGAAAACTATCTAAATCTAAATCATAGGAATTCCAAATTTTTTTGCGAATCCAAAAGTCTAAATCAGCTTTAATTTCAAGTTTGATATGTTCGCAAATCAATTAAACCAAATCTCTTTGCGAATAATCGATTTGCTCACCTAAGGTTCTATCAGGTAATTAATCGCACTGTCGTGCCTAATCAATTATCCTAAGATCTAAGTTCCAGGTGATTAATCTAGAATTAGCTTTGAGAACAACCTAAGGCGAAGAACTAATTCAGGTTATGAACCCTAAATAACCAATCAACCTAGCATTCAAAGAAATCCCTTATGAGAATCCCCAAACCTAACAAGATGATCTACTCAGACATGGAAATTGAATCAATAAACATGTTTGAATAATTACTCAATAGAAAATAAGAAAGAGTAACAAAAGGCTTTGAGATCTGATCTCGGACGAAGGGAGATTCAGACTTGTCTCTCTCACCAATTCTCTCTTAAACCAAAGTAAAATAAAAGCATGGCCTACAAAGTGGCTGGAAAAATCCTATAAATAACCTAAAACACGAATTGTGGTCTTCTTGTAAATATCAAAGCCTTCTGGGCACTTTTGCAATTCTTCAAGTCTTGGAAAACTCGCGGGTCGTGTCTTGCTGCGATGGGTATCGATCGATATTGGAGAAAGCTCCAATATCTCCAATAATGTTCCCAACGTGCTATGACTTGTAAAAGACTCTAAAAGACTCCAAAATACTATAGAGACTCTATAAAAAGGACTTATATCTTGGCTTAAATAGGGTAAAAACTATGATATATCAACTCCCCCAGACTTAGCCTTTGCTTGCCCTGATGAAATTTTCTGGCATCTCATGTCTCTTGCTGATCTTCCCTCTCCTCTGACAGACATCACACTGTGAGACATAGGCATGAGCATCCTTGAACATAGTGGGCCACCAGAAGCCTGCTTGAAGAACCTTGGATACCGTCTTGGAAGTAGCAAAGTGACCAGCATACTCAGACCCATGGCAATGAAAACGAATAGCTGATGTCTCATACTCTGCAACGCATCTTCTGTAGATACCATCTGAGCAATGTTTGTATAGGTAAGGCTCATCCCAGAAGAATCTCCTTATTTCGCGCATAAACTTCTTCCTTGCATATTTTGTGGGATACTTTGGCTCAGTGTCTACAGCAAGGTAGTTGGCGATGTCTGCGTACCATGGACGTGCAGCACTAGAGTCAGCAGCTAGTTAGACATCATAGGAGTTCAAGTGCTCTACGGACAAAACAGGTTGAGGTCGCGACGGGTATCGATCGATACTAGGTGAGTATCGATCGATACCGAAAGTCTGCATTCGTGAAAATTGCAGATTTTTGGGATAAAGGGCTTCAATGAGGTAAACACCTTCCTCTGGCAAACAATCATCAATAGGGACGACCTCATCGACCTTTAGTCGCGATAAGTGGTCAGCAACGCCATTCTCAACTCCTTTCTTGTCTTTGATCTCAATGTCGAAACCTTGGAGCAAAAGAACCCATCGGCATAGACGAGGCTCGAGGTCCTTGTTCTTCAGCAGGTATTTGAGAGCAGCATGGTCGGTGTGAACAATGACCTTGCTCCCAATCAAGTAGGACCTGAATTTCTCAAAAGAGAAAACGACTGCTAGCAACTCCTTCTTAGTGGTGTTGTAATTTCGCTGAGCATCATCCAACGTCCTGCTGGCATAATAAATAGCATGGAGTTTCTTGTCTTTCTGCTGACCCAACACAACTCCAACAGCAAAATCACTGGCATCACACATAACCTCAAAAGGCAAGTTCCAATCAGGTGGTTGGACTACAGGAGCACTCACCAATGCCTTCTTGATTTCCTCGAAGGCTACAAGGCAATCAGATGTGAAATCAAACTTGACTTCCTTACATAACAGGGCTGTGAGTGGACGTGCAAGTTTAGAGAAATCCTTGATGAACCTCCTGTAAAACCCAGCATGACCAAGGAAGCTTCGTATTTCAGGAACATATCGTGGAGGTTGCAAGCTCGTCATAACCTGAATCTTAGCCTTGTCGACTTCGATCCCTGCCTTAGACACTTTGTGCCCAAGAACAATGCCATCTTGTACCATGAAGTGGCACTTCTCCCAATTAAGAACCAAATGTTTCTCCTCGCATCATTGAAGCACCTTGCACAAGTTATCCAGGCAGTCCTTGAATGACGATCCATACACAGAAAAATCATCCATGAAGACTTCCATAAACTCCTCAGTCATATCTGTGAAAATCGACATCATGCATCGCTGAAAGGTCGCTGGAGCGTTACATAACCCAAATGGCATTCTTCTGTAGGCGAATGTGCCATAGGGACATGTAAAGGTCGTATTTCCCTGGTCCTCTGGATGTATAGGAATCTGGAAAAAGCCTGAGTAACCATCGAGAAAACAGTAGTATGGGTGACTTGCTAACCTCTCCAGCATCTGGTCAATGAATGGCAATGGGAAGTGATCCTTCCGTGTAGCCGCATTCAGCTTCCTGTAGTCAATGCACATCCTGTGACCAGTGATTGTTCTTGTAGGGATCAGCTCGTCCTTCTCGTTCTTCACCACAGTCATGCCTCCTTTTTTAGGCACAACGTGAACTGGACTAACCCAAGAACTATCCGAGATGGCATAGATAATCCCTGCTTCCAACAGCTTCATCACTTCCTTGCTGACCACTTCCTTCAGGTTTTGATTCAGCCTCCTCTGACACTCAATCGAAGACTTTGACTCGTCCTCCAGGTGAATCCGATGCATGCACAAGTCTGGTCCTATACCTGAAATATCAACAAGAGAACAGCCAAGAGCTTTGCGATACTTGCGCAGCTTGCTCAGCAGTAAAGCAACCTCTGTGGTATTCAAGGAAGCATTAACAATTACTGGGTATGTGGAATTAGGACCAAGAAAACTATACCTCAGATTCGCTGGAAGTGGCTTTAGTTCCACCTTAGGAGCATTCTCTGTACTCCAATCTCCAAGCCCAACAGCTTGCTTAGAACCATCGACCAACTCTCCTTCTGGCCGTAGGGTATCGATCGATACCATAGGGGTATCGATCGATACTGGTGATGCAGAATCAAACATCTTCGAGTATCCAGCAGTTTCGTCACACGAACGGACCTCCGAAGTGGCCGAACAGACCAATGCTCTCTCCAGTGGATCTTCAGGATGCATCTTCAGGAAGTACTCTTCAGCTATGTCACTGAAGGTGTCCACATAGAATGTCTGCGCATCGATGGTTGGCCTTTTCATCATCTTTTCCATGTTAAAGGACATCACCAAGTCACCGATGTTGAGAGCGATCTGTCCATTCCTGCAGTCAATTAAGGCTCCAGCAGTTGCAATCTGTTGGGATCAAGAAATTCCCAATCTTGATTGGGACATCTTCAAGTAGTCCCTCTGGAAGTCGCACTGAGCGATCAACAAGTACCAGTGAAATCTTCGTATATTGGAAATCTGTCATCCCCATTCGCTTGGCAACTGAGTGTGGCATAAGGTTCACACTCGACCCAATATCGCAGAGAGCTCGCTCAAATCTCTCTGTGAAGATAGTGTAGTCCAAAACAAAGCTCCCTGGGTCTGGCAGCTTCTTGGGAATTTTGTTGAGCAGGATCGCACTGCACTCAGCTGTGATCATCATGACACCTTCCTCTATGTTCACATTGCTAGAGACCATCTTCTTCACATATCTCCTGAAAGCTGGAGAAGTCTTAATAGCATCAACAAAAGGAAGCTCCACAACCAACTTATCCAGCATAGCTTTGCATCTGGCATCTTCCCATTCATTCCTTGTCAGCTTAGGAAGTATATGATAAGGTGCCTTGGGTGTATACACCCTCTCCTTGACAATCTCGGGCTCCTTCTCTGGCTGTGTCTCAGCATCGATCGATACTTCAGGGGTATCGATCGATACACAGGATTTTGGATCGACTCGGGCAGATGTCTGAACTGGTATCGATCGACACTGGTTGGTATCGATCGATACCTGTGGATTCTCAGAATCCCAATCGTCATCTCCAGCAAGATCGACGAGATTTCCTGCAATTTGGCTGTTCTTCACTCTTGTAAGCACCTCTTTTCCGCTTCTCAAGGTGATGGCGTTGATGTGTGCCCTTGGATTCTCAGTTTTCCCTGGAAAAAAAATCTTCCTGCCTCTTTACAGCTGCTGCTGTCTAAGCCACCTGAGTTTCTAGCTTCTTCTGGGAAAGATTGATGGCTTCGATTTTCCCATTCAGATCGATGTACAGAGAGTCAAACTTCCCATTGAAATCTCCCTGCAACTTCTCTTGTCCTCGAAGAATCTGTTCCATCATGGATTCCATCTTACTCTCCATGGTTTTTGGAGAGATGGGTTGGTATGAAGAATTCCCAAAATTTCGAGTGAAATCGCTGCTCTGAAGTGGTTTCTGAGTAAATTTTTTTGCCCCGAAACCAGATTGGTTCCCCTCAAACTTGTACCCACCTTGCTGATTGTTGTTGTTGAAGTTTCGGTTGTTGTTGTTCCCAAATCGCTGACCCTAAAAACCAGAACCACCAACGTAGTTAACATCCTCTTATTCTTCTTTCACATTAGCGACTTCATCAGCAAAGTGCACAGATTTCTTCGACTTCCCGATCAGGAAATCCAGTTTGGCCTGCACGTCAGCAATCTGCGATCCATCAATTCCTCCAGCTAGCTTCTTGCGCTCGAAATCAGCATTCTTGGTGCTATTACTAGACGCCAAGTTCTCGATCAGCACAACCGCATCATCCGGATACCTGGCGAAGAAGTTCCCATTACTTGCAGCATCCATACCCATCTGGTATCTCCAATCAACCCCTCTGTAGAAAGTGCCCAGCAGCTGCACCTGAGTGAACCCATGGTGCGGACAATCTCTCTGATAAGACTTGAAGCGAATCCATGAAGCTTTGAATGCCTCTGTCGGACCCTGAGCGAACTGAGAGATCTTGTTCCTCAGCTACTCGGATCTTGCATCATCATAGAAATTTATCAGGAACGCATTCTTCGTCTCATCCCATGTATTTAGCGAATCTGGAGCTAGCTGCTTCAGCCAATAAGCAGCATCCCCACCAAGAGAGTACGGGAAGAGTTTGCAGAAAAGGAACTCATTGGGCACTCCATTATACTTCATACCAGTGACCAAGTCCTCGAACCGTTCGATATGATCCATGGGATGCTCATGAGGTAGGCCATGGAATGGGTTCTGACTTACGAGAGCGTAATACGCAGGCTTCAGCTCGAAGTCATTCCTCTGAAAAGTTGGGATGTGAATCGCAGCTCGATTGGCATAGAACTGATCAGGCCTGTTGTGCTCACCAAGTGTTCTAGCTCGATCACCTGCAGCATTCCCAACGTTGGCGCATCCAGCTGGTGCGACAATCTCAACAACAGCAGCAGGGACAACGACGTTTCCAGCTTCATCAAGTCGCTGCCCTCTGTCATTGCACACATGACCCTCTTGGTCTCTCAAGACTCCAGCTTCATCAGCTCTTAAAACCACTGGGTTGTTCATCCTTGATGTCTGCTTTGTCTTTCTGTTTGTGCGTTCTAAACGTGCTAGCTTCTCTAACGAAAGATTGACTAGCGGAGTGCTCTTGTTTCTTTTGGTTTCACGATTAGACATGCACCTGAAACACAAAGATCAAGAACGTAAGTAACCAAACAAAATACGTTGAGTATCGATCGATACTGGATGGTATCGATCGATATAAACAAAGAAATCGCCTGTGTATCGACCGATACTAGGTAGTATCGATCGATACCGACGGGCTTAGTCGAAACTCGACAGCTAAAATCTAAAGGCGAAATTGAGTCCCCGGCAACGGCGCCAAATTTGATATGCTCAAATTAATACCCTAAACAGTACTAAAGCAGTTGCTGCAGTATATCAGGGGTCGAACACAAGAACTCAGAGAAATCACACAATAGATTAAATAGAGTCGAATCAAGCGAAGCAGTTCAAATTAAACAAAAGCAATAAGCAGTAAACGAGTTGTAATTCGATGGGAAAGAGATAGGTTCAGGGATATTTCTCAGGAAATCAATGAATGCAAAATAAACTAACTAATCAGGGTTCAGGTTAAGCACGGTTCTTGAACTTAAATCACTAAAGTATAATTAACCAACTGTCGTTGCGAAAACTATCTAAATCATAGGAATTCCAAATTTTTTTGCGAATCCAAAAGTCTAAATCAGCTTTAATTTCAAGTTTGATATGTTCGCAAATCAATTAAACCAAATCTCTTTGCGAATAATCGATTTGCTCACCTAAGGTTCTATCAGGTAATTAATCGCACTGTCGTGCCTAATCAATTATCCTAAGATCTAAGTTTCAGGTGATCAATCTAGAATTAGCTTTGAGAACAACCTAAGGCGAAGAACTAATTCAGATTATGAACCCTAAATAACCAATCAACCTAGCATTCAAAGAAATCCCTTATGAGAATCCCCAAACCTAACAAGATGATCTACTCAGACATGGAAATTGAATCAATAAACATGTTTGAATAAATACTCAATAGAAAATAAGAAAGAGTAACAAAAGGCTTTGAGATCTGATCTCGGACGAAGGGAGATTCAGACTTGTCTCTCTCACCAATTCTCTCTTAAACCAAAGTAAAATAAAAGCATGGCCTATAAAGTGGCTGTAAAAATCCTATAAATAACCTAAAACACGAATTGGGGTCTTCTTGTAAATATCAAAGACTTCTGGGCACTTTTGCAATTCTTCAAGTCTTGGAAAACTCGCGGGTCGTGTCTTGCTGCGATGGGTATCGATCGATACCAAGGCTTCATATTAGGTTCTCAGCAACACGAACTTCTGCTTTGCTCCAAATGCTCCATAAAGCTCCAATATCTCCAATAATGTTCCCAACGTGCTATGACCTGTAAAAGACTCTAAAAGACTCTAAAAGACTCCAAAATACTATAGAGACTCTATAAAAAGGACTTATATCATGGCTTAAATAGGGTAAAAACCATGATATATCAGTTACTAATCTCTTTCATTTCTTATTGCTATCTCTCCCTTATATGTGTATGCATACACGTTCTAGAATCCACAGAAACTTAGTCGAGGCAATAGACGATATACATCTTTTGGACCGAGGTCTTAGAGCAAGGAGAGCTAGAGCAAGAGATCAATCCGTAGAACGAATTGAGATGGAGAACGTTAACGAAGCACCGGTTGGGAATGATGCTAATGAGGTTGTTTCCGTTCTCACTCGGAGACAAAGCGCATCAATGGAAAAATAACCTTCCACAAGGGTCAATCAAATCTTGGGAGCAATGCAAGAAGGCTTTTCTTTCGAAATTCTTCTCCAATACAAGAACGACGAGACTTCGAAATGAAATATCGAGTTTCTCTCAAAAGAACAACGAGAGCTTTTGTGAGGCTTGTGAGCGTTTCAAATGTTACACCATGCAATGTCCTCACCATGGTTTCTTGGACGAGTCTCTACTTAGCACCCTCTACCGTGATGTTCTCCCAAAGTTTCGCATGCTAATTGATATCGCGAGTAATGGAAATTTATTGGGTAAAGAAGTGTATGAAGGCTTGGAATTTGTGGAAAACTTGGCACAAAGCGATGGGAACTACGGTGAAGATTATGATCGGTCTTCAAGAGGAAATAGTGAATATGAAGTCCAACGGAGGAAGGAAATTAAGGCTCTTAATGATAAGATTGAGAAGCTTCTAAACGCTTCTCAAAAACCGGTCCATTTTGTTGGCGATTTTGAGGATCACCAAGAGGAAAATGTGGACTTGAGCACACAAGAGGGAATTAACTACGTGGGTAACCAAGGAGGCTACCAAAGGGGGGGATTCAACAACAACTACCAAAAGCACCCCAATTTCTCTTACCGAAACCCAAATGTGGAGAACCCACAAGACCAAACATATACACAACAAAACTCTCAAAACCAAGGAGTCCAACAAAAGACATTTGCACCTTCCAACCAAGCCCAAGGTTCGAACTTCCAACAACAAGGTTTTGTCCCCAAGAACAACTTTCAAGGGAACCAAAGTGGTTTTCAACCTAAGCAATATTTTGCTCCACCCGGTTTCACGCCACAAGCTCAAGGCAACACCTCTACGCCTCAAGACTTTGATTTGAACAACATTCTCCAACAAATCATTCAAGGTCAACCAAATGGCGCAGTGGATATGAGTAAGAAGATGGCGGAAATCCATAACAAAGTTGATTGCTCTTACAATGATCTCACGTCTAAGTTTGAGACATTGAGCTCGAAAATCAAGTAACTTGAGGGCAAGGGAGTATCTTCTTCATCTCGTCCTCAATGTACATTTACGGGCAAGCCCGAAACTAATACCAAGGAATACATCAACGCGATCACACTTAGGAGTGGAACAGTCCTTCCAACTAGAGAGCCTCTTTCTAATATCAATGTGGACATTGAGAAACTAAGTGGGGGTGGATCTTGATGATGGCCAAGTGATTATAGAAGATGTTGAGACCGCCAAGGAGAAGAGTAAAGGCATTGTTGAGGAGAAGACGAAGGAGGCGCCTAGGAGAAAAGAGACTATTTTCGTGCCACCACCTTACGAACCCAAGCTTCTTTTCCCGGGCCGCTTTAAGAAGTAACTTTTGGAGAAGTATAGGGCTATTTTCGACAAGCAAATGGACAAAGTTCAAATGACTATGCCGTTGGTGGATGATTTCCTATTAGTCCCTCAATACAACAAATTCCTTGAAGATGTGATCACGAATAGAACAAATGCGTTGGAAAGGATGGTAGTGCTAACCCATGAATGTATTGCTATCATTCAAAAGAAGGTTGTGCCATAGAAATTTGGAGATCTGGGTAGCTTTACACTTCCGTGTGCTCTATGTCCTCTTGATTTTGATCATTGCCTATGTGATCTTGGAGCGAGTGTGAGTTTGATGCCACTCTCGGTCACAAAGCGCCTCGGTTTTACTCGGTACAAATCTTGTAGAATCTCCCTCGTGCTTGCGGATAGATCGGTAAGACACCCAGTGGGTTTGCTTGAGGACTTACCGGTCATGATTGGAAAGTTTGTGGTGCCTACCGACTTGTTGGTTCTAGAAATGGATGAAGAACCCAAGGATTCTCTCATCTTTGGAAGACCGTTCTTAGCCACCGCTAGTGCAATCATCGATGTGAGGCAAAGCAAAATCGATCTCCATTTGGGCAAGGATGATGTTCTTCGATTCTATATTAATGATGTAATGAAGAAGCCCACGATTTATGGTCAAGCTTTTTATGTTGAGGCTATGGATGACCTAGCGGATGAGCTCTTGGAAGAATTGAACCTTGAGGACCATTTGCAAGTAGCTCTAACTAAGGAACAAGGAGAGCATGGGTATCTACATGGACCAAGTGAGGGCTACAAATTTCTCTTTGATTCACACAAGCCCGCGGATGATGAGACTTCGTTTGAGGATTTGAGTCATCTAGGCACAAAAAGTGAGGAAGGTTCTACAAAGGGGTTAGTAGAAGAGGGGTTCGCTTTGGATGTGAAGCAAGGTGATGACATGATGGAGGCTAGCAATGGTAATTCTAGCATTGAGGATGATTGGAGTAAGCTAAAGGCCCCAAAAGTGGACCTCAAACCGCTCCCGCAAGGGCTAAGGTATGCATTCTTAGGTCCTAATGGGTTTTATCTGGTAATTGTGAACGATTGTCTAAATGAATATGAGTTAGCCACCCTATTGCATGAGTTGAGAAATTTTAGGAGAGCCATTGGATATTCACTAGATGATATCAAGGGCATTTCTCCTACACTTTGCACTCATCGCATTCATCTAGAGGACGAATATAGGTTTTCTATAGAACATCAAAGATGGTTAAACCCGAATTTGAAAGACGTTGTTAAGAAGGAGATCCTCAAGCTTCTAGATGCGGGAATCATATATCCGATCTCGGATAGCATTTGGGTTTCACCGGTGCACGTGGTTTCCAAAAAGGGTGCCATAACCGTTGTTAAAATGAAAAGAATGAATCAATCCCAACTAGAACTATCACGGGTCATCGAATGTGTATAGACTATAGGAAATTGAACTCCGCGTCTAGAAAATATCATTTCCCCTTGCCATCCATTGATCAAATGCTAGAGAGATTAGCAAACCACCCGTTTTATTGCTTTTGGATGGGTACTCGGGATTCTTTCAAATCTCGATTCACCCTAATGATCAATAGAAGACGACATTTACATGTCCTTATGGTACCTTTTCTTATCGAAGGATGCCATTTGGACTATTTAACGCACCCGCCACATTTCAAAGATGCATGATGTCGATCTTCTCGGACTTAATTGAAGATATGGTTGAGGTGTTCATGGATGACTTCTCGGTCTATGGTTCCTCGTATGCTTCGTGTTTGTCCAATCTTTGTAGGATTCTCACAAGGTGTGAAAAGACGAACCTCGTGCTCAATTGGGAGAAGTGTCACTTTATGGTGCGGGAAGGAATTGTCCTTGGTCACAAGATCTCCGAGAAAGGGATATAGGTTGACAAAGCAAAGATTAATGTGATGATGAGTTTAGAGCCTCCAAATTTGGTCACAGGTACCCGTAGCTTCTTCGGACACGCGTGCTTCTATAGACGGTTCATAAAAGACTTCTCCAAGATAGCAAGACCACTCACTAGGCTTTCTATGCAATGAGACCACTTTTGTGTTTGATGAAGAATGCCTCGATGCATTTTTGGAGATCAAAAAAGCACTTGTGAGTGCACCACTAGTCCAAGCATCGAATTGGGAGTTGCCCTTTAAAATCATGTGTGATGTAAGTGATTACGGGGTTGGCGCAGTCCTTGGTCAAAAGAAAGATAAGAAGCTTCACGTGATCTACTACTCTAGTAGGACGCTTGATGACACACAAGGGATATATGCAACCACGAAAAAGGAGACCCTAGCGGTTGTGTTTGCGTTTGAAAAATTTAGATCTTATTTTGGTTGTTCGAAGACCGTAGTCTACACGGATCTATCTGCACTAAGGCACATCTACGCCAAGAAAGACACCAAACCAAGACTTCTTAGATGGATCTTGCTTCTCCAAGAGTTCGATATGGAGATCATTTACAAGAAAGGCGTCGAGAATGGAGTGGCGGATCACTTGTCAAGAATGGGAATTGAGGATCTCATTCCGATAGATGACTCTCTTCCCGAAGAGAGTCTTATGTTGATCTGTATCTTGAAGAAGGGTTACGAAGTGGTTATGGTTCTTGAAGAAGTCAAGAGTTTGGAAGACGATAAGTTACCTTGGTATGCGGACTTTGTAAGGTTAGAAGGATACAAGCGAAAAAAGTTCTTCCATGATATTACCCGGTTCTACTGGGATGAACCGTTCCTCTACAAGTTGTGCTCGGATGGCCAATACCGAAAATATGCACCGGAAGAAGAAGTGAACGAGATCTTATTTCGTTGCCTTCAAAGAAGGGAACCAGGTGTTGCTCTTCAACTCAAGACTCAAGTTGTTTCCCGGAAATCTAAGGTCTAGATGGCCCGGTCCGTTCACAATCAAGGAAGTGAGGCCATATAGAGCTATGGTGCTTTTGAACAAAAATGGATAAGAGTTTGTTGCTAATGGGCAAAGACTCAAATCGTAAATAGCTCATGAATCCATCGAGGAAGAGGTCTCACTCCCTCTCGATGATGCTCCTCAAGCTTAAAAAAGGTAACAACCGTCGAACTTATTGACGTTAAACAAAGTGCACTTGGGAGACATTCCCATGATTATCCTTGTAAATACTTTTCTTTTTATGTTTTTCATCTTTCCTAGTTTGTTTTGATCTTTTTGTTGAGTGTTTATAGGTTCTTGAGTGTCTAATAAATTATGGCCACTAAGCAAAGGAGATAGGCGGTGAAAATGAGACTTCTCGCCGTCCATACCGGTGCACTTCCAGTCGGTACGTTCATCCGGTATTGGGGCAGGAACTAATAATGTTTCACCACACCGGATGGATCATGAGCGGCACAGACAAGGGACCCGTACCGGATGGGGTGTGTCGGTCCAAGACCAATAGACATTGTTTGCGCAGAACCGACAAGAGAAGCGTACCTGACGGGGTGTGCCGGCCCAAGACCGATCGGTATTGACCAAATTTGAATTTTGGTCAAACTGGATCTAGTGACCAACGGTCCGCCCGCTGTGCCGATCCAGTAACTCTGGAGTTCTCTCTGGATAATTGACTGAAAAGATAAGTGCACTTTGGTAACATAGGTAGCCAAATCACTTCTTATAATCCTCTCCGCATATACCAGAATCGGGAAGTTACACAACATATGATGGTGAGATTCCGTGACAAACTTGGGATCATCATGCTTCCTCTCACCTAAGTACACTATATGAACCTATAGATCATTACAAAAGAACCAAATTTGTTAGTCCATTGGTCTCTGTTTATGTTATCTGATTAAAAAAAAAAAAGAACTTATGAAAGTGTCGTGTACCTTGCTCTGATCAGCAACGGTTAAACTGCTCTGCCATTGAGAATAATTACAAGAATTAGTACCACAAATATTGATGATCTATAATTCCTCATTCCAAGCAGAAAGTCAGAGAAAGAGAGAGAGAGAGAGAGAGAATAAGCATTATACATAGATGACTCCTAAAGACGTGTTTGGTGGCCAAGAAAGTATCCATTTTTTGTTGAATTGTTCTTAAGTTTCATCATTCTCATAACTACAAATTTAATAATCAAAGCCAACTAAAGTCTAAAAGAATAAATCAAGATGTGTGCTTTGGTCAACTAAAGTCTTAGTTTATTGCAATGTGTGAAGCAAACACATCAACAAAGCAAATGAGATCGATGATTAACCTTAACGGGTTGATTGATTCCTGCAAAGTCCAACTTCTCTGGTTAATCTGCAATTGAACGGAGTGAGATGGGAGAGAAAGGAGAGAGATTGTCGAAGGCGGATATCTCAATGAGATACGGCGGAGAAGAGAGAGACGTGAGGGCCGAAGAGGAGAAGAAGAGAAGGAAGGTTATGTTCAAAAAAGAAGAGAAGGAAGGAACGAGACGAGGTGGAGAAGAAGAGAAGAAGAAGACGAAGAAGAAGAAGCGGAGGAAGGAGAAGAGAAAGAGAAAGGAAGTAACTTGACTTAGAAAAAAAAAGAGTCCCTAATTAGTGGCAAAATTGGTCGCAAATAACAAAAATGAGGGATAAGTTGTCGCATAACATTTCACCAAAATCGTTTAAGATATTTGGCAACAAAATTCATGAAATCTGATATCGTCTCAAAGTGGTCACAAAGTGCGACTGTTTTGTGATGATACTTAATAAGTCACAAACCTAAACCTTAAACCCTAAACTTTCAATCATTCTTATTTTAAATATGACTTTACAATCATTCTTATTCTAATTCTAACACTACAACTCTCTATCTAAAAAGTAAACTAAGACATGTTAGGTAAATTTTGAAAGATTTCTATCTTTCAAAATTATTCCATATAAAACACATATACACTTACTACATGTTATGAGAATATACAAACATAAGTTTAGAATATTAGAATTTAAAAGTTTTTTCTCTGTTATCATGATTAAGTGTATATAGTAGTTCAAATATATGTAAAATGTACAAATTAACATATTTACAATTTAATATTGATGATTTTTTTTATAAAAAATTCGAGTGGAGTTGCTAAACGATAGCAAATCAGTCACAAATTCAGGTGTTGGTCACGAGTTAGTCGCAAATTAGTTGGTATTTTAGGACCCTTTTTTTACTACTATTAAAATAGATGAATATCTATTTTCTAGTGTATCAAATCATTGCAAATTAACCACTAATGTGCGACAAAACTGTAACGACAATATTTCGTTGCAAATCTGTCGCAAATTTGGGACTACTTTTGCAACTACACTTTTCGAGAAAAACCTGAGTCGCTAATTCGTCTTAATTTCCGACTCTTTTGCGAACATAACTATATCGTCGACTACAAGTCCTTAAACAATCGCAAATAAGCGACTCTTCTCTGACTACTACGTTTCGTCATTAATTTACGATTGTTTTGCCTCTGTATTGCGAGTAGTCGTTTATTAGTCGCAAATTAGTGACACTTTCGTCCCGCCTTTTTGTGTAAAAAAAAAGAGTAGTAAAAACTGTGTTTTCTTGTAGTGAACAATAGACAATGTGAGACTTTTCATAACGCGCTCTAAGAAGAGCGAATCCGTAGGAAAATCATCCCGGAGATCAACCTCTAGGCATCCCGAGGAGAGTCAAGGCGGATCGGATACAGCTAGTGTGTAGGATGACACTAATCTCGCCGAGTTCTTGTCAAGCCAAAGACGACCTCGAACTCGAGCTCGCGCACCACCTCCTCCACGTGATCTGACACCGTCTCCTCCACGCGAACCAATGCCACCTCCAAAACCAAGATAAACGGTGTGATATGTCGGCAACCTATGGACCCGAATATCGACTACCTCGAGAAGTCCAAAAGGATGGAAATCAAATTCACAACTCGTATAGATTACTCAACTCTCAAAGTGCTCGAGATTAGAGAAGACGTGATTTGGTATCTTGATGCTCTTAACCTTCGATCTTTCATGGAGCTCAATCTCCCTACCTACGAAGATCTCAACAAGGAATTCATATTCTCTGTCACCATGTGCTACAAGAGGCACCATAATCTGAGAGCAAGGGATGGTACTCTCACTTTCACTATACGTGGGTACTCTTATTCGCTAACCACTGCAAAAAAACACAGTTTTTGTGACCACCAAAAGAATCCCAAAATGGTCGCAAATGACTCATTTGCGACTATTTTGTCACCAAAAAAAGTAGTCGCAAATATTTGGTCGTTAAATAAAGTGGTCGCAAAACGGTCGCAAATTTGGGACTGATATGTGACTATAATATCAGTCATAATTTAGAGACTATTTTGTGACTAGTAAAAAAAATATTAAAAAAAAACAAAAACCAAAATTCAAAATTTTTTTATTTATTTATTAAATTATTTAATTTATTACAAAAATGAAAAAAAAATGAAAAAATGACGTCGGCTGGATCTGGAGACGCCAGTGGGTCTCCTCCTCTTCTCCAACCTCTCCTTCATCGCCATTGACTGACGCCGGCGGCTGGATCTGGAGAAGGCTCACCGTCGGCTGGATCTGGAGAGGCCTCGCCGGCCAGTCTGCTTCTCGCCTCCTCCTCCTCCTCGCGGCGCATCGGCACTGTCCCCTTCTTCGCCGGCGACAGTCTGCTTCGTCTCCTCCTCCGGCCAGTCTGCTTCTTCTCGGCGACAACGGCTGGATCTGAAAAAAAAAGAGTTAGATAAACTCACGAATTAAAAAAAGGAAGAGAAGGAAGAAGAAGAAGAAGAAGGAGAATCGAAGAAGAAGAAAAGAATCGAAGAAGAAGAAGAAAAGAACTGAAGAAGAAGACTCGTACGAAGGAGAGAGAAAAAAAGAAGGAAGGAGAACAAAAATAAAAAAATAAAGCACTTTATCCTCCACCGTCGGATTAAACCAAACAACGGTGGAGGATCTCAATCCTCGACACAAGAAATTAGCCAATGAGAAGCTTTCATTATTTTTGTCATTTGGTCGCAAATTAGTCGCAAATTTGGGACTGTTTTGTGAATAATATTAAAAAAATCGATTGGGGTTGCTAAACGGTCACAAATGTGGGACTATTTTGTGACAATAAAATTTTTTTACCCTAAACCCTAAACTTTAAGAACTTAGAAAGTTTGAATATGACTTTACAATGATTTTGTGTATATAGCACTTCAAAAATATGTTAAAACTTAAAAATAAATAAATTTTGAGATAATTTTTATCTTTCAAAAGCATTCCTTATAAAACACATGTAACACATAGTAGATGTTATGATTAGATTGAAATTTTTGTAAGTGTTATATTTTTTTGTTTATTATTTGATGTTTATGTATAAAATCTAGTTTACAATTGAAGATTTAGATTTTATGATTAAGGGTCACAATGGACAAGGTGTCTACGACAAAGGAAGGTCTAAGGCTTCCCTACTCACACATCCCGCTATCCGCTTCATACACAAGCTCTTGGCGCACACCATCTTTTCGAGAGCAAATGCGGCAAATGTCCGCAAAGGCGAGCTCGTTATTCTTCAATTGCCATTCACCGCCAAACCACTCTATGATTGCTTAGCTTGCATCATTGCGAAGAATTTGGTAAAGGTGAAACACGAAGCGTCCGCCACGAGACCCGAGGACTCTACCACTTCTTTTAGAAGCATCATCACGGCGATCCTACAAGCCGTCAAATTCAATTTCTCGACGGAGACTCCACTTCACAGGACTTGGTTCGATCTCATGCAGTTTTCCCGAGAGCATACACTACATGAAAACACAGTTTTGCGACCCCCAAAAGAGTCCCAAAATGGTCGCAAATGACTCATTTGCGATAATTTTAGGACAAAAAAAGTAGTCGCAAATATTTGGTCGATAAATAAAGTGGTCGCAAAACAGTTGATCTTTTGCGACCAATATGTGACTCTCACTATCAGTCGTAATTTAAAGACTGATATGTGACTCCCAATATCAGTCACTACCTGTAAAAAAAATAAAAACAAAAAACAAAAAAAAAATGATCCAAAACTCGATCAAACAAAAAAATCGATCCAAATATTTTTTTTTTTCCGACAAATCAAATTCTTTATTAAGTTGACATAATAAAGTCAGAATACAATGTTTTAGTTAACCATGAAAGATGATAAACACATTCAGAAAAATAAATGTTATTATATAGACCTTTTCGAGCTAAGATATGTGATGACTCATTTGAAGCTTGTTTTACATGACTAAAAATTATAGAAGGAAATTTGTTCTTCCACATATTAATATCATCTATCAGATTTGACATTGAAATATCATCTTTTGATCCAAGAAATATGTCGACTAACACTTGGCAATCTCCTTCAAAATGTACATATTTGAAACCTTTGCTCCATACATTTTGTAATGCCGATAGCAATGCTTTACCTTCTGCTTCCAAACTAGAAGTGGCGGAACCTAATAACGTAGCGGCCCAACATTTTGCCAATCTCATGTGATCCTGTAATATCCATCCTCCAACAACTCTTATGGAATTCGAATCATAACCTGCATCATAGTTGCATTTAAGTGTTCCCACACTAGGCCGAATCCATGTTGAGACCCTAGATTCTCGAACCTTTGATGTTGGATGAAAAACAGTGTCGTTTTTATTTGTGGTAGCTGAAATCCATTCTTGAACGTCCGCAATTGCAAACTCTATACCTCGTTGGGGGTTTACAACTCTCTTATTAAAAATTAGATTAACCAAAACGGAAGTATTTTCTGTTCCTTTGACAAACCATGTACTCCTTGAAGGTCCATAATATTTTTAATATTTCCTTCAACATCTTGTGATGGGGAAAACAGTACCGGAAAAGGTAATTTTGAGAGCCTCCAAGTTGTGACGGAAACATGGCAGGTAAAAAGCATGTGGTTAATGGTTTCCACCTCCGCGAAACAACGTTGACAAGTCGTATCCATACGTACACCTCTAGTCATTAACCTAGTAGCTGTACCAATTGCCTTTGTTAAAATCCGCCATAAATAATGTTTGATTTTAGGCATTATATTCAGTTTCCAAACTCGTGATTTTAATTATGGATCTCCATAAGGTACTTGTGATGCTACGTCTTCAAATTCATTATTATGACGGGAAAACCAATACCCGGATGCTAATGAAGAAATTCCATCTGATTTTATCCTGATATGGTCGTTGTGTTAAATATAAAGATTGTGCAAGTTCACTATCTTCAACCGATAATAAAGAAGATAAAGCTTCCAAATTCCATGACCTGTATGTACCGTCACGTTGAATAAGGTCTGATACTGTTTGTACGTTGTTCGTATCATTAGTTGTTGCAGGTCTAGGGGGTGCGATGGAATCCAATTGTCTTGAAAAATTCGGGTGCTTTCACCATTTCCAATAACGTTTCGTGAACCTCTTTTTAATAGATCAATTCCTTGAAGTAAAGAAGCCCATCCGTAGGAATGATACGGCATAGCTTTAGACTCAGAAAGGTGTACATCTTTGAAATACCTTGTCTTGTACACTCGTGAAAATAAGCATGTGGGATTTGTTAATAATCTCAATGCTTGCTTTGCTAGTAAAGCATCATTAAAGATGGCCATATCACGAAATCCTAAACCACCGTGTTTTTTTAGAATAATGTAATCGATTCCAAGCAACCCATGGGATACCCTTTAGTTGTGAACTTTTTTCCCACCAAAATCTCATTAATACACTTTCAATCTCGTCAATTACTTATTTGGGAAGCTTAAAACAAGACATTGAATAAACTGGCATCGAAATAGCCACCGATTTCAATAACACCTATTTTCCAGCTGGGGATGGAAAACGTGAACTCCAAGTCGAAGTTTGTTCCTTTACTCTATTAATAATATTGTTAAACATTTCCTTTTTCGTCCGGCCAAATTGTTTTGGATTACCATAACAATTTGGCCGGATGAAAAAGGAAATGTTTTTCTCGTCAATTACTTGTTTGTTCTGGTAATCCAAGATATTTTTCTCCACCACCATGATTTTGTATTCCTATAAAAAAATTTCAGCCTCTCTTGTTTGTCTCCATGAATTCTAGAACTAAACGTTATCATTGATTTGTCATGATTTATGCGTTTTCCCGTGCATAGCTCGTAGATACGAAAAACTTCTTTGATAGCGACAAGATTTTTTTGATTTGCAATGCAAAAGAATAACGAATCATCTGCAAACAAAAGATGCGTAATAGCATTAACTCCATTGCCAAATTTTGATTCCGTTTATTTTCTTTTTCCGTACACCAACGTCCAGAAGATGACTCATAACATCAGCACACAAGATAAAGAGATACGGAGATAAATGGTCGCCTTGCCGTAATCCTCGTTCCGGTGAAATTCACCCTTGTGGACTTCCATTGATTAATAATGAGTAGCTTACTGAGCGAACTATAGCAATTATCCAACCAATCCAAAAATCTGAATAACCGAAAGCATGCATAGTTTCTTCCAGAAAACACCATTCAATGCGGTCATAAGCTTTACTCATGTCCGTTTTAATCGCCACATATGTTTGTGAAACTATTTTCCTTGATTTCAATGAATGCATGATATGCTCAATTTAATACCCTAAAGTACTAAAGCAGTTGTTATAGTAAAGCTAGGGGTCGAACCACAGAAGACTCACAGAGATCACACAATAGATTATGAAGTGTCGAATTACGCTAAGCCAAACAGTTGTAATTAAAAGCAATGCAGAAATTAAAGGAGTTGTAAATCAATTGAGAAATATAGGCTCAGGGTTTTTCTCAGGAAATCAATGAATGCAGATAAACTAACTAACAGGATTCAGATTTAGCGCAGCTCTTGAACTCAAAACACTAAAATATAGCTAACCAACTCTCGTTGCGAAAACTATCTAAATCTAAATCCTAGGAATTCCAAATCTCTTTGCGAATCCTAAATTCTAAATCAGCTTTAATATCAGGTTTGATATGTTCACAAATCAATTAAACCAAATCTCTTTGCGAATAATCAATTTGCTCACCTAGGTTCTATCAGGTAATTAATCGCACTCTCGTGCCTAATCAATTATCCTAAGATCTAAGTTCCAGATTTATCAACCTAGAATTAGCTATGAACACAACCTAAGGTGAAGAACTATAATTCAGATGGTGAATCCTAATAAGATAATTAACCTAGCATTCAGAGAAATCCTTTATGAGAAAACCCTAAACCTAAGGTGGATCTACTCAGACATGGCAATTGAATCAAAAGACATGTTTGAATAAATCATCAATAGAATAGAAAGAAGGGTTTAGAGATCTGATCTCGGACGAAGGGAGATTCAGACTTGTCTCAAAACCAGAGAAAATAAAGCATAAAAAGGCATAAAAGGGCATAGCCTAAACAGATGGCTTAAAACTCCTATTTATAACCTAAAACACGACTTGGGGTCTTCTTGTAATTATCAGAGACTTCTGGGCACTTTTTGCAATTCTTCAAACTTCATTAAGTCGCGACTTTGAAATCTGCTTCGATGGGTATCGATCGATACCAGGGGGTATCGATCGATACTGGACGTGAAATCGGGTATTTAGCCAGCAGACTTCAGTTTCGCTCCAGAATGCTCCAGAAACTCCAATATCTCCAAGAATACTCCAAATGTGCTAAAACCTGCAAAAGACTCTAAAAGACTCCAAAATACTAGAAAAGACTCTATAAAAGGACTTATACCATGGCTTAAATAGGGTAAAAACCATGATATATCAATGCATGAGTTCATGGGCGATCATTAAATTATCAGATATTAGACGTCCCAGAATAAATGCTGCTTGAGATTCAGATACTATTTTATTCAGTGAGGACTTCAAGCGATTAACCAAAAGCTTTGAGATTATTTTATATAATACATTGTATAATGCAATTGGACGATAATCTGGCAACGTTTTTGGTTTTTTAATTTTCGGTATCATACAAATATTAGTATGATTTATACCATGTCTCAGTTTTGAGGTTTCGAAGAAATGTTGAACCTCTGTAATCACATATTTTCCAACGATATCCCAGCATTCTTGATAAAAACGAGCTGTTAGTCCATCAGGTCCTAGTGATTTATCATCTTCAATATTACATACATCATTATATATTTATGAGTCAGTAAATGGTCTTGTGATTGACAAATTGATTTCGTCATTTACAGTTGGGGTGAATTCAGCAAAAATTGGAGGCAACACCATATTATTATCGATGTTGTAAACAGATTGAAAATAATCTTCGGCATGTTTTCCTACCGCTAAATCGCCTTGATAAACCTGACCCTCTGCATCTGTGATAGCGTGAATTCGATTTCTAGAAAATTGACTTTTTGTGCAGGCTTGATAGAACCATGTATTACGATCTCCTAGATTTAGCCATGAATTCTGACTCTTTACTTGCCAATAAACTTCCTCATCTCTGTACGCTTGAACCGATTTTTTCGTATTTGTGGAATTGAATTTCGATAAGTTCCACTCGAAAGCATCGAGAATTCCATCTCAATTTGTAACTCCTCTATTCGTTTTGAAGAATTTAGTCTGGAATTCTTTCGACAAATACCCATAGATCGTCGACATTCCCGGATACGATCTAAAATAGAATGATTACGAGTAGTAGTTGTCTTGTTCCACCCCAGTTTAACATACTGTTTAAATTCTTTGACTTGTAATAACCTCTTATCAAATCTAAACGGCCTAATCGAATTTTATTCTACAAATGCAATTTTTGTGACTACATGTCGATGATCCGAGTCATAGTGGAAATAGTGCCAACCATTCTGAGTTCACAATCACACGGTCAAGACAACATTTAACAGTATGTCTTCCACGTTTGCCAACCCAAGAGAAACGGTTTCCTTTATGATGCAAGACTGAGAAATCACGTGTAATATACATGTTTCAGAAGTCTTGAAAAGTTCTTTCATCGCTAATAGGACCTCCCTCTTTCTCGTCATTAGAAATAATTTCATTAAAATCTCCAACAAGAAGACAAGGACCACGTCTTGTTGTACCAATTCTTTCCATTCTTTCCCATTGATATGCTCAAATTAATACCCTAAAAGTACTAAGCAGTTGTTGCAACAATAGTAGGGGTTGAACACAAGGACTCACAAAAACACACAATAGATTATATGGAAGAGAATAAAGCTAAACAATCAATGGTATTGAAAAAATGACTTAAATTAAAAAGGTTGTAAATTCAATTGGGAGAAAGCTAGGTTCAGGGTATTTCTCAAGAAATCAATGAATGCAGATAAACTAACTAACATGATTCAGATTTAGCACGGTTCTTGAACTCAAATCACTAAGATATAGTTAACCAACTTCCGCTGCGAAAACTATCTAAATCTAAATCCTAGGAATTTCAAATTCCTTTGCGAATCCTAAAGTCTAAATCAGCTTTTAAATCAAGTTTGATTTGTTCACAAAACAACTAAACCAAATTCCTTTGCGAATAGTTATTTTGCTCACCCTAGGTTGTATCAGGTAATTAATTGCACTTCCGCACCTAATCAATTATCCTAAGATCTAAGTTCTAGGTGATTAATCTAGAATTAGCTTTGCAAACAACATATGGTGAAGAACTAATTCAGATGGTGAATCCTAATAACTAATCAATCTAGCATTCAGAGATAATCCTTATGAGAACCCTGAACCTAACAAGAAATCTACTCAGACATGGAAATCGAAGCAATAAACATGTTTGAATAAATCATCAAATAAATCAGAAAGAGTAACGAGAGGGTTCGAAATCTTCTCTCGGACGAACAGAGTTTCAGACTTGTCTCCCTTCAAAAAGCTCTCTCACAAAACCATAGTAAAATAAAGCATAGCCATTAAAGTGGCTGTAAAATCCTATTAAATAACCTAAATCACGTTTTGGGGATTCTTGTAAATAATAAAGTCTTCTGGACCATTCTGCAATTCTTCAACTCTTCATTAAAGTCGCGGGTCGTGTCTGCTTCGATAAGTATCGACCGATACCAATGGGGTATCGATCGATACTGATGCTTCAAATCGAGTACTCAGCTACACGAACGTTTGCTTCGCTCCAAAATGCTCCAGAAAACTCCAATATCTCCAATTATGCTCCAAACGTGCTAAAACCTGTAAAAGACTCTAAAACACTACAAAATAGTAGAAAGACTCTGGGGGTGTTTTCAATCTAATATTTAGGAAGATTTGGAAATATTTGAGTTTTAGTGAGTTTTTAGAGGATTTGAGTGAATTAGGAAAGTTATTATGATTTGTTTTTAAATAACTGTGAAATCTCACCTAAAACCATGAGATTTGGATTTTTAGTTTTTTAACTAAGAAACTCCACCAAAACAACTCCAAATCACTAAAAGTCCCCTAAAACCCACTACTTAAAATATTTCCAATAACAGTGAATTTGAAGATTCATTTAGAAATCATTATTTCAATAACATGAGATTTGAAAATACTTTTGGAAATTCATGTTTGAATAACATATGATTTGTGATTTTAAGACAAATCACTCTAAATGCTATATTGGATACACCCCCTCTATAAAACAGACTTATATCATGGCTTAAACAGGGTAAAAACCATGATATATCAACTCCCCCAGACTTAGCATTTGCTTGCCCTCAAGCAAATAGAAGACTAAACCAGAGAAAGAAGTTTGAAAACATAGAGACTCACCTGTTCTTGAAACGTTGCAATGACCAATTTCCCAAGCACCCAAATGTCACCTAACCAGTTTTTTTGATCTAACCACCATGTACTTCTCCGTAGACATTCACAGCTTTCCAGACTACACACATTATTTCACAGCATCGTTCAATCAAGCCATCCTCGCCAGTTTCATCGCTGTGATTAATACCAAGAACCTTCTAGATTCTTTCACAATATCTTCACAAGAAACCACATTTTTCACACTTTCTGGTATTATTTCTCTCCCCCATACTTATTTCTTATTATGTTCTTTCTTCCTTTTTTTTTTAGCTTTGCATATACACATCAAGGTATGAGACGCGAGTATTGATGGTGTTAGCCACCGAATCCCCGGTTCTTTCCTCTCAACGTATCAAAGGCATAGGCGAATAATGGCATCATAGGAAAATTCTAACCTCGCTTCCAATCCTTTGTGTGATCATTCCTCACCAAGTAGAATAATGGGATCGTTGGAAATTTTCCTAACCCTCGACTCAGAAGAAAATCATCTCATCTTTTAATGCATCTTATTAATTAACTTGTAACAAGGAGAGAAATACCATTACTTTAAACACATATGGGTTCCTTTGTCAGATACGAATGATGAATCAAGCTCTATGACTACTAACCACATTGATGAAGTGCAAAAATTTAGCTCAGGCTTTAAAGAACTTTGCTGGAAACATGAGTGTCTTCTAGTAACCTGGTCAGCCTTTGACTTTTTCATTAGTCGATCTAGAACTGATTCTGTAACAATGGTCACTTAGAAGCAAGGTCAGATCAATGGATTCAAGAAAAAGATCACAGTCTCCAACAGATTTTGACTCAATAAAACAAAGAATGACTCAAAAACGACTGACTCTAAGAAAAACAAAAACAAAGACAGCGACTACCTCCCCCAGACTTGAACAACACTGTCCCCAGTGTTATCTAGCCTAGAGTTGGTGAAAGAAAATCAAATGGACCAAGTGGATTGTGAAAAATCAAGAAGTTACTGTGCTGGAACATCGAGTATCGACCGACACACAGCCTGGTATCGATCTATACCAGGATTAAGTCGATATGATGAACCGTCTGAATCGCGTAGGGTGTCGACCGATACCAATGGGGTATCGATCGATAGTCAGCGAGTTCGATGTCAACGTCTAAGGTCAGATGGGACGCCAAAATTGTGGCAAACGATCCAAGTGTTAAATGTAAGCACTGTTAGACCACTCAAACACAAGTTAGGCGCAACAAAATATCATAGAAGCATAAATCCATAGATCCAAAAACATAAAAGACACAAAAGTTCAAATGAAAATAAAAAAAAGAAATGGGAAAAAGAAAAGAAAAAACAAACGTGAAAATCAGATAGAAGGATTACTAATCCTCCTCAGTGGCGTCAGAGTCGTCGCCAGCAGTGCCAGAAGAAGGATCAACAAACTGAGACGAAGGAGCAGCGTCCGTGTCAGTCATGCAGCGGCAGCGAGAAATAGCAGTCCAGATGCTCTGCATACTATCAATCATCACCTTCTGAAAGGCGGCTGGCTCCACCGGAAGTTCCGAATCAGACGAAAATAATGGAGCAGGGATAGAGGAAACTGCTGCGTGCGATCGCTGGGCGCGTCCTCCCTGGCGTGAAGTAGATGGAATATCAGCAGCAGCAGGTGTAGGCGTGCGAGCAGAAGGACCTCGTTTTTGGAGAGTGCGTGGTGCGGCAAGCAGTAGGCTCGGATCAGGTTCGAAACGAAGCTAAATGGGATCGTCATCAATGTCTGTCAGCCCTCTGTTTGGGAGCTTAACCAGAAACTCCCCTTCCCTGTTGGAAAAACACCAATGTCGCGCAGGCTTCAACCATCTAAGGTTTTGCATATGTCGCTCGTCCATGATAGTGCGAGTGGTGACTATCGAACAGCTCGCTGTGCTGATACCGAAATGCTGGAAGATAGGGGTAAGAAGACTACCCACTGTCTCGGTCTTCCGAGCTGTTCCCACGAATGGCTTGGTCTTCAGAGAGGCCAGATGATGGGCAAAAACTGCCCCTAGGTTGACTGCGAGATCGAGTGCAGGCCACTTATAATTCTCGTCGTGGATGATGTCTCCAATGGCTATGGAGAGCATGATAAGCTCGGATAGCCGCATCTTGTTAGGCTCCATCTTTCACAAGATGGTGTTGCTCAGGATCTGAACCAGACAGCGCAGAACGGGATGACGAACGTCCATCTGAGTAGATGTCTTGGAGTCGTAGGCTCTGTTCCCGAAGTGCTCCCAGAAAACCTGCACATCGAGAAACTGGTTAGGCAAAGCGACTTTCCGGAAATCCCTGCGGAAACCATAAATGTCGCAGAGATCTGGGAGTGGCAGCCTGTATCTCACTCCGCGAATCATGAAGGTCATGGTGCCTTCCAGCGCATCCTTCAGAACCTCATCCTGATAGTAAACTCGAACTGTCGCGAGGAACTGTCGTACCAAGCCAGGGTACAAATCATACTGTCGCATCGGCATAGCCCCCAAACCCATCTTCTCTATCAATCTCCCGAGTGCTCTGTCGATACCCAGGCTTCGCATGGTCTGAGGGTCAACGAACCGAGTGGTCTGTTGATATATCATGATTTTTACCCTGTTTAGACCATGATATAAGTCCTTTTATAGAGTTTTTATAGTATTTTGGAGTCTTTTAGAGTCTTTTACAGGGTCTTAGCACGAATTGGAGCATTATTGGAATTATTGGAGTTCTATGGAGCATTCTGGAGCGAAAGTGAAGTCTGATGACTAAGTGTCCGATCTGAGCGACAAGCATCGATCGATACCCCCTGGTATCGATCGATACCCGCCGACAAATCATGGGCCGCGACTTTTTGAGAAGTTTGAAGAATTGCAAAAGTGCCCAGAAGTCTCTGATAATTACAAGAAGACCCCAAGTCGTGTTTTATACTATATATAGGGTTTTACAGCCATTGTTTAGGCTATGCTTTATTTTCTATGCTTTTTTTCTGCTTATGTTTTAGAGAGATTTTGGGTGAGAGATACAATTCTAATTTCCCTTCGTCCGAGATTAGATCTCAAAACCTTGTTTCTCTTTCTGATTTTATATAGTGTATTTATTCAAACATGTCTATTGATTTAATCTTCATGTCTGAGTAGATCTCCTGTTAGGTTTGGGGATTCTCATTAGGGATTTC
>PKML01060209.1:125328-142973 GCA_002933935.1 Eutrema yunnanense
AGTTGACCGGGTAAACCCGGAACAAACCGGGTATTGACCCGGCCGAAACTTGGATACGTCTTTAGTGAATCGGCTATAACTCCTGCAACTGACATCCGAATGACCTGAATCCAACTCCAGAAGACAGCCAACTCAATTATCTACATCTCACATGAAGACAACCGAAGCTAAATCGGACTGGAAACCCTTCTTCCGAGTTGATATTTCAGGCATGTCGGGTGGCTTCGTTCAGACGGATATACTCTCAGTAACGTGGCCAAAACTAACGAACCACGTATCTGAATGACCCGAAACCACCTCCTGTAGTCAGCTAACGCACTTGGCTACAACTTTCATGAAGACTTCTGATTAAACTGGGCATGTGAAGGTCTTCATTTGGCCTGATCTTTGAGACCGACCAGAACCGACCGCGCTCCTTCGGGTCGGTCGGTTTTTGCTTCTCCGGGTTGGTCGGATTCTCGGAAACTCCCTGCCCTACGACCGGCTAAAACCGACCACGCCGATTGAGGTCGGTCGGATTTTCCCCGGGGAGAATTTTAGCTTCTCGGCCAGACGGACACGCTTTGGTAAAACTGCAATAACTCCCGAACCATATGTCCGAATGACCTGATTCAAACTCCTCTAGACCGATGACTCACTCTTCTACAACTCATATGCAGAGCTTCAAGGCTGATTCGTAACGGAGGGCCTTCGTCTAGCTTCATCTTTCCGGCGTCTCGGATGGGCTTTGCATTCCTCTTATGCTCCATAACTCCAAACATCATCAATTGTCTCCAAGACACCTAAAAACACTCCAAATGCATGCAAAACTCACTAAGACCTAATTCAAACACCTATTACTCTAATAAAGACCTAAATGCTATAAAATATATGCGAGACACATGCATGAGATGCAAAACTCTAAATGAAATGCATGCTAAAACATGCAATATATGAGTATATCAGCACGTCAATGCAATCGGCTCAATTGCAGAAAATTTCGATGAGGATCCTGAAATCGCCATAGCATCGATCGATACCCCCAAGTGTCGATCGATGCCGGTTACAATTCTGAAACGGGATACTTCCAAAACCCGTGTATCGATCGATACCCCATTGGTATCGGTCGATACTGAGGCGATTTCAGAGGAGACACCGGAGATGTCGACTGTGGTGCCTAAAATACTTCCAGAGAGGGTGTATATACCGAGGATACCTTACCCCATAGCTGCTGCAAAGGCTAAGAAGGAGGTAGAGGACGTAAGATGCAAACCCATGGATAATCTGATTGTGGAGCCTCTTGATGATGATAAATCTGTCAAGGATGATTCAACAACAAGAGTATCGATCGATACCCCTCGCAGAACGAGCCAGAAACTGTGAAAACATCTGAGTTGATTGAAGAAAGAGTTCACAAGCCCAAGAAGGTGAATCATGTTCCTAAACACCTCAGAGATCCCATTTCTCCAAAGCAGCTGCGTGGCTTTGAGAAGATGGTAAGAAGGATTTCCCCTGATTCAACCTTTGAAGAAGCTCTAGAGTGTCGTCCTCTGCTAAGTCACTTCAAAGATTGCAGAGAAACTGAGGAATAGATCAAGGCACTCTTCATTAAGGCAAGAGGTACACCTCCGCTGCGGCAATTGACACAGAGGGAAGACCCAGGGAAATTCGCGGTACCATGCTCTATCTCTGGAGTCGAGTTCAAAGAGTCTCTCGTTGACTCAGGAGCTAGTGTCAATGTCATCTCAAGGACAATTGCAGAGCAGTTAGGGGCTGATATTCGATCACCAAAGGTGTCTATCACATTCGCGAACGACTCCACCTCGCTTCCACACGGTACTATCCATGGTTTGCTGGTCAAAGTAGGAGACTGTCTGTTGCATACTGATTTTCAGGTTGTGGAGATGAGTGCGTTATCTCGTATGCCTTTGCTCCTGGGACGACCATTTATGGCTACTGCTGGCGCAATAATAGACACGCCTAATAAGAGATTCTCTTTCTCTTACATTGACGGAGGGGTCTATTATGATGTCATTCCCCCTAGGAGTGCTCCCACACGTGTCTCTAGCATCGAGATTGTCACAGGAGAGTCGCTAGCAATTGATCTTTTGGAAGAGCCTCCTGATGAGCCTACTGTCGCAGACATTCCAGTTGAACCGCCCAGCGTCCCCAAGGAAGTTGTCAAGAAGGCTAAGGCAACAAAGAAGAAGGCCAAGAGCAGGAAAGTCGAGAATCCCCATGTCACTTTAATCCCTCAGAAGAGTGATGGGAATTCGATTGAGTATAAGGTCAAGTGCAAAGGAGCTTCGAAGACGTTCTCTAAGGCTAGAATACTTCTTACTTCGGAGCTGAAGGAGAAAGGAAAGGAGTTTGTGGACAGCATGATGAGCAGAACTCTGAAGATAGCAATGTCAAGTTGTGGAGCCTGTTTTGATGCAAGCTCGCATTTCTATCCAGCCTGAAGGGCGTTACAGTCAAGCTATTGACGTTAAACGAGCGCTGGGTGGGAGGCAACCCACTGGTGAGTCTGTTTTGGAGTCGTTTTTCTTTTTATTTTCGTTCGTTTTGTGTTTGTGTCAGGATAAACAAGGAGCAAAACTCGAAATCGCCTGAGTGTCGATCGATACCCTTCAGTATCGATCGATACCCTACGCGATTGAGAACGGTTCATGTCGACTTAAGCCTGGTATCGATCGATACAGGCTGTGTGTCGGTCGATACTCTATGTTCCAGCAAGGTAACTTCTTGTTTTTCCCAATTATATTCTATTTATTTGTTTTCTTTCACTGACTCTAGGCTAGATAATACTGGGGACAGTGTTGTTCAAGTCTGGGGGAGGTGTCTGCTGACATTGCGTTTGTTTTTCTTAGAGTCATAAAATAAAATAAAAATTGTCGTTTTATTGAGTCAAAACTTGTTGGAGATAATGATCTTGTGCTTGAACCTATTGATTTGATTTTGTTTTTGAGTGCACGTGTTACAGGATCAGTTCTAGATCGACTAATGAAAAATCCAAGGACTGACCAGTTGACTAGAAAACATTCATGTCTCCAGCAGAGTTCTTCTGAAACCTGAGCCAATTTTTGCACTTCTTCAATGTGGTTAGTTTTTTTAGAGCTTGATTCATCATTCATATCTGATAAAGGAACCCATGTGTTTAGAGTTATGGTATCTCTCTCCCCTGTTATAAGTTGATAAATAAGAGCATAAAAGATTGAAATGATTTTCTTCTGAGTAGAGGGTTAGGAAAATTTCCAGCGATCCCATTATTCTACTTAAGAGGGAATGATCACACAAAGGATTGGAAGCGAGGTTAGGATTTTCCTATGATGTCATTATTCGCCTACATCCTTTGATACATTGAGAGGGAAAAACCGGGGATTTGGTGGCAAACACCATCAATACTCGCGTCTCATACCTTGATGTGTATATGCAAAGCTGAAAAGAAAAGAAAGAACATAATAAGAAATAAGTCTGGGGAGAGAAAATTGATACAAAAGTGTGAATAAAGGGTGGTTCCTTGTCATGATATTGTCTGGTAAAGAATCTAGAAGGTTCTTGAACATTAGCTGCAGCGATGAATCTGGCGATGATGGTTTTACTTGAACAAAGCTGTGGGATAATGTGTGGAGTCTGGGAAAGCTGTGAATGTCTACGGAGAAGTACATGGTGGTTAGATCAAAAGCTGATTAGGTGACATTTGGGTGCTTGGGAAAAGGATCATTTCGATGGTTCATGAACAGGTGAGTCTCTATGTTTTCAAACCTCTTTCTCTGGTTTAGTCTTCTATTTGCTTGAGGGCAAGCAAATGCTAAGTCTGGGGGAGTTAATATATCATGGTTTTTACCCTGTTTAGACCATGATATAAGTCCTTTTTATAGAGTCTTTCTAGTGTTTTGTAGTATTTTAGAGTCTTTTGCAGGTCTTAGCACGTTTGGAGCATAATTGGAGTTATTGGAGCTTTCTGGAGCATTTTGGAGCAAAGCTGAAGATCGTGTTGCTGAGTACCAGATTTCACGATGCGCATCGATCGATACCCCCTGGTATCGATCGATACCCATCCCAGCAAGACACGACCCGCGGCTTTAATGAAGAGTTGAAGAATTGCAACTTGGTCCAGAAGCAGAGGCGAACCCACTAAGGAGGAAGAGGGGTCAGGTGACACCCCTTAAATCCTTATATACTTTGTTTTGTATAAAGAAACAAAGGAAAATCAGTAGCTTAGTTGGTAAATGTGGGTTATTGAACCCCCTCAACCTAGGATCAAATCCCTTTTAACACCCTTTTCATATTTTTTTTATTTTGGTAACTGATAAATTGACTCCGGTAAAAATAATTTCTGGGTTCGCCACTGTCCAGAAGTCTTTAATAATTACAAGAAGCCCCAATTCGTGTTTTAGGTTATAAATATGAATTTTACAGCCATTGTTTAGGCTAAGCTTTATTTTCTATAGTTTTATTTTTACTTTGGTTTTAGAGAGACAAGTCTGAATCTCCCTTCGTCCGAGATCAGATCTCAAAACCTTTGTGATTATTCTAAAGATGATTTATTCAGTTATGTTGATTGTTTCATTCACCATGTCTGAGTAGATCCACTTTAGGTTTAGGGTTTTCTCATAAGGATTTCTTTGAATGCTAGGTTAATTATCTGTTTAGGATTCACCATCTGAATTAGTTCTTCGCTTAGGTTGTGATCAAAGCTAATTCTAGAATGACGAATCTGGAACTTAGATCTTAGGATAATTGATTAGGCACGAGAGTGCGATTAATTACCTGATAGAACCTAGGTGAGCAAATTGATTATTCGCAAAGAGATTTGGTTTAATTGATTTGTGAACATATCAAACATGAACTTTAAAGCTGATTTAGAATTTAGGATTCGCAAAGAGATTTGGAATTCCTAGGATTTAGATTTAGATAGTTTTCGCAACGAGAGTTGGTTAGCTATATTTTAGTGATTTGAGTTCAAGAACCGTGCATAATCTGAATCCTGTTAGTTAATTTAGCTGCAATCATTGATTTCCTGAGAAAAACCCTGGGCCTATATTTACCTCCATTGAATTACAACACATTTAATTTCGTACTTGTTTTCGTTTACATCTTCTGATTTAGCGTGTTTTGGATCTATATAATCTATTGTGTGTCTCTTTGAGTCTTTGTGGTTCGACCCCTACCTATACTATGATTACCGCTTTAGTATCTGTTAGGGTATTAATTTGAGCGTATCAGTACCTCCAATCGATTCCTCTGTAGAAAGTACCCAACAACTTAACCTGAGTGAACCCATGGTGCAGACAATCTCTCTGATATGACTTGAACCGAGTCCAAGCAGCTTTGAGTGCCTCTGTTAGACCTTGAGAAAATTGAGAGATCTTGTTCCTAAGCTCCTCGGATCTCGCATCATCATAGAAAATATTCAGGAATGCGTTCTTCGTCTCATCCCATGTAGTTAGCGAACCAGGAGCCAACTGCTCCAACCAATAAGCAGCATCCACACTAAGAGAGTATGGGAAAAGTTTGCAGAAGAGAATATCATTGGGCACTCCATTGTACTTCATACCAGTGACCAAATCATCGAACCTCTCGATATGATCCATGGGGGTGTTCATGAGATAGGCCATGGAAAGGATTCTGACTCACAAGAGCGTAGTACGCAGGTTTCAGCTCAAAATCATTCCTATGAAAAGTTGGGATGCGAATCGCAGATCGATTGGCATAGAACTGATCAGGTCTGTTGTGCTCAGCAAGTGTTCTACCTCGATCAACTCCAGCATTCCCAACGTTGGCTTGCGCAGCTGGCGCGACAATCTGACCAATAACAGCAGGAGGGACAATGACGTTTCCAGCTTCATCAAGTTGCTGCCCTCTCTCATTGCACACTTGACCCTCTTGGTCTCTTAGAACTCCAGCTTCATCAGGTCTTAATACCACTGTGTTGTTCATCCCTAATGTTTGCTTTGCCTTTCTGCTTGTGCGTTCTAAACGTGCCAATTTTTCTAACGATAGATTAACTAGCAGAGTGCTCTTGTTCCATCTGGTTTAACGATTAGGCATGCACCTGAAACACAAAAGTCAAGAACGTTAGTAACAAAAACGTGATGAGTATCGATCGATACAAAGTGGTATCGATCGATATCAACAAAAAGAAAACGACGAGTATCGACCGATACTAGGTAGTATCGATCGATACCGATGAACTTAGTCAAAATTCTCAGACTAAAATCTAATGGCGAATTGAGTCTCCGGCAACGACGCCAAATTTTATATGCTCAAATTAATACCCTAAAAGTATTAAAGCAGTTGTTGTAGTAAGTGTAGGGGTCGAACACAAGGACTCACAGAAATCACACAATAGATTGTATAGTATCGAATCAAGCTAAGCAAATCAGATGAGACAAAAGCAATAAACAATAAACAAGTTGTAAATTCAATGGAGGAAAATATAGGCTCAGAGTATTTCTCAGGAAATCAATGAATGCAGATAAACTAACTAACAAGATTCAGATTTAGCGCGGTTCATGAACTCAAATCACTAAAATATAGCTAACCAACTCTCGTTGCGAAAACTATCTAAATCTAAATCCTAGGAATTCCAAATCTCTTTGCGAATCATAAAGTCTAAATCAGCTTTTAGATCAGGTTTGATTTGGTCACAAAACAACTAAACCAAATTCCTTTGCGAATAGTTATTTTGCTCACCTAAGGTTCTATCAGGTAATTAATCGCACTCTCGTGCCTAATCAATTATACTAAGATCAAAGTTCCAGATTCATCAACCTAGAATTAGCTTTGAACACAACCTATGGTGAAGAACGAATTCAGATGGCGAATCCTAATCAACTAATCAATCTAGCATTCAGAGAAAACCCTTATGATAACCCTGAACTTAAAGTGGATATACTCAGACATGGAGAATGAGAACAACATGATTGAATAGATCATCAAAGAAAACAATAAAAACAGGAGTCCAGAGTTGTCTCTCCAAAAACCAAAAGTAGAATCAAAGTAATGAAAGCATGGCCACCAAAGTGGCTGAAAAACCTAATTATAAAGCTAAAACACGAATTGGGGTCTTCTTGTAAATATTAAAGTCTTCTGGGCAAATATGCAATTCTTCAACTCTTGGAAAAGTCGCGGGTCATGTCTGCTGCGATGGGTATCGATCGATACTAGGCAGTATCTATCGATACTGATGCTTCAAATCGGGTACTCAGCAACACGAACTTCTGATTTGCTCCAGAATGCTCCAGAAAGCTCCAATATCTCCAATTATGCTCCAAACGTGCTAAAACCTGTAAAAGACTCTAAAAGACTCCAAAATATTAGAAAGACTCTATAAAACGGACTTATATCATGGCCTAAAAGGGGTAAAAACAATGATATATCACCTGCACCTCTCAAGGTGGCATTGACGTACTCCTTCTGTGCCTGAGTCATCTTTCCTTTGACAGTTGCTGCAGTCTGAGCTACTTGCGTTTCCAACATCTTCTGATGAGTATCGAGCGCGTCGATCCTTCCACTCAGATCCTTGTACACAACATCTATCTTTCCATTGAGATTCACTGTGAGCTGCTGCTGTCCTTGAATCAGTTGTTCAAACATAGACTCGATCTTGCTATCTGGAAGCTTAGCAGGTACATGTTGATATGATGAATTTCCATAGTTCCTGGTGTACCCACTGTTCTGAGATGATCTCTGACCAAACTGATTTGAACCTCCTTGCTGGGAGTTGTTGTTGAAGCCAACTGTCATTGTCACTGGCCATGTCCATCCTTACATGAGTCAAGCCTAAGCCTCAACTTACACAAGCTTTCCTATCGACCAATCCTTTGACATTCAATTAGCGGTTTCTAGTGTATCATGCTCATGCAATGCAAACAAACTCATTTGGTTAAGGATAAGGTTTTGAGACAAAGATGATCTCAATACATGTGGCGGTTTCCCAACAAGGGATCTCTCATTGAAGGAATGAACTTTGGCAAAATGCTAAGGGTGAAGAGCAATTGATGCATACAAGGCTAGACTTCCATCTACCCAATGCCCCATTACAAAATCGACCTTAATTCTAAACCCACAAAGAAGCAATCCTAGCTACCCTTCACAATGCATTTTTGCCTTCTTATGTCTCATCTTTTCATCATCCTTCTTTTCTTTAAGCGCCTAGGGGGTTTCTTCTTCAACCAATGGTTTGGCTTCCATTACTTTCCTTGGTTTAGCTCCTCCTTTAGCTTCTTAAGTCTCTTTCATTTTTCTTCATGTCTAAGCTTAGCCATTTTGGCTTCTTTTATTTCTTTTTCAAGCTAGAGACTATCTTTTTAAAACTTAGAGCTAACCCAAATATATTCTTGCCAACCAAATCAAACTTATTGCTTCCCCCCAATCATTCTCCCAAATCTCTTTCTTTCTCTCCACTTTTCCAATCCCAACCTCCTTCGTTCTTTCTTTATCATCCATTTCTCGCGCCCCAATTACCAACCTATCTAACTTAGCCTAATCTAGCTCATTGATGCATGAGCTAGTTCTACATGAAAGCCTTTCCTTGTCGCTCTAGACCCAACACTTTTTGCTAAGTTCATTCAAAAACAAGGCCTCACAACGCTCACTAAACATGTATGCTTGAAAGAAGGTTGGGTTCAAGGTGGGGTGAACAATTCCAAAGATGGGAATTGGCTACTTGGTAAAACAAGAGTGGTAAAAAAGAATAAGATGACCCAAGTATGTATGCGGAATCCATGAGTTCATTATGCAATGCATGAACACGATAATTAATGTGTCAAAGTTAAGGTTCTCACTTAGATAGGATTGGATTCAAATCGAAACTTGCTTCGGCTAAGACCTAAGTAATGAGACATGAAATCCAAACATGGTTCGACCTTGATTTCACACACGGGATCTAAAGCATAGGACTTAAATTCTTAAAACGACACTCTACAAGGAGAAATTATCCTAGTTCCCTATGCACATGCAATGCATTATCTTCATGCTATGCATCTAGACTCAATCCTACATGAAGTGCAATAATTTTCAAATTTTTTTAAATTTATTGAAAATGCATGATATGCATGACACTCAAGATGCAAAAAGCAAAATAAGAACACCAAAAACGATGTTAGATAACACACAAATTCTCGCCCAAATTTAAATTACACAGTCCCTTGTGTAATAGAAGCTTAAGGAAGAGTTAAACAATGCATGAAAGAGAGGAAGATATATGTTCCTAAATGTTATGTACAAAGTTTGGAGTGTTACCTTGGGAATTGATGGAGGGGACGAGAGGGATTAAGGGGTGCCATACTCCATCACTACATCCTACGCACCTTAGTCCACAAGTCCTTGCCCATTATACCATCAAAAACCTACTTGCACTAAGCAAACCCATCAAAAGGAACTAGCAACGAAAGAAAAGCATAAAAGGAAATATATACAAGGATAAGCTTGGGGTGTCTCCCAAGAGCACTTTGTTTAAAGTCACTAAGTTTGACTTTGGTTACCCTTTTAAACGGGTGAGAGAGGAGTGTGTGCACTCCATGGTGGATCTTTGAGCTCGAGTTTGAGCACCTTGCTCATGACTTCCTCAAAACCGGCTTGCCCTTTCTCTTTGAGCTCCGGTGTGAGGATCGCCTTAAACGAGGCAAAAGGTTTGGATCGGCCTTTGTATTTGATCTTGTACTCAATCACTCCAGCCTTGTACTTCCAAGGAGTGAGAGTCATCATAGAGGGCTGGGCTAGCATGGCCTTGTCTTCATGAAGCAAGCTTGGCCCGAGTTTCACTTTACCCTTGGCCTTCGTCCTCTTCTTGCCACTCGTGCTACTTACAACAACGTTCTCCACTATGGTGGGAGGAAGTTGTTTCAAACAAGAAATATCAACTTCCAAAGCTTCCTTGTCATTACCATAACCCAATTCCTTTCTCTCAAGAGTCTTCTCTTTCTCTTCACAAACTTTTGGGGGTGAAGCTTCATGAACCATCTCACAACTACCCACATACCTCACTTCTTCTTCACGAAACTCATCATCCTTTATAGTAATTGTGCCACAAATCTTGTTGGAAGAAGTCCTCATTGGATAATATACCTTATCATCCACATTGAAGAGAACTACCCTTTGATCTTTGAAATNTTCGAGGAGACCAAGTGGCTTCTTCGAAGAAGCGTCTCCAAAGGTGATAGGTGATGGATGATAGGCGAGGGTTCTTATACCAAGACTCTTGAGCATCTCATGGGACATAACGTTCACACTTGACCCGGAATCACACAAAGCATCCTCAATATTCAAATCTCCAAAAGAGCAAGTTATAGAGAATTTACCGGGATTACCAAGCTTGGGGAGAGACTTGGCTCGATCCTAGTTGAGTTTGGTGAATCAATGCAAGCAATAATACCTCTTGGTTCTTGAACCATGGTCACGTCCTCATCTTTCTCAAGGGTCACTCCCCCACCATGTTCCTCAATGTCCTCATTGAGCTTCAAGGGAGCTTGTGATCCATAGAATTGGAGCTTAATTTCCCTAATGGCGGTTTCATGATCATCAATGTAAGTTGATTCCTTTGAGAAGATGGCATTGCAATACGCCTTTGAGGTTTGTATTGCTTTCCCATTTAAAGGGTTTTGTTCCACTTTGTCTTCATTGGCTCCCTTGGTCTCCATTTGTTGAACCTTTGAACTCAATGCCTCAAACTTCTTGTGGAGACCGTTGTATGAGCAAGCTACTTTGGTATTTATTTCCTCCATCTTCTTGCTCATATCCAATGCTCCACTAGCTTGTCCTTGTAGAATTTGTTGAAGCATGTTCTTCATATCAAGGTCTTGAGGCATGGAGTTGTTGCCTTGAGTTTGTGGGACAAAGCTTTGTTGAGAACCACCTTGGTTGCCATAGTTGTTGTTGAAACCCCTTTGCTAGCCACCATTGTTCCCAACATAATGCACTTCTTCTTTGTTTCTCAAATTCACCATTTCCTCATGGGATCTTTGATTTCCCTCAAAGTCACTAACAAAGTGAATCGGTCTTTTGGAAGCATTGAGAAGCTTATCAATCATGGTGGCTTGCTTATCTAACTTCTCATTGAGAGCCATCATGGCTTTGGTTCGTTGTTGCTCCTCGAAGTCACTTGTGGTTCTTGTAGACCGGTCATACTCATCACCATATGTACCATCACTCAAAGCAAGGTTCTCAACCAACTCCATTGCTTCATTCACGTATTTGCCTAAGAAGTTTCCATTAGAAGCGGTATCAAGCAACATACGGATCTTAGGAAGTGCTCCGCGGTAGAGTGTGCTCAAGAGGGAAGCATCCGAAAATCCATGATGAGGGCATTGCAATGTATAGCCCCTAAACTGCTCACATGCTTCATTGAAGCTCTCATTTGCACGTTGAGTGAAGCATGAGATCTCATTCCTTAGCTTAGCCGTTACTAGAGGGAGAGAGAACTTGGCAATGAATGATGTCTTGCATTGGTACCATGAAGTGATAAAACCATGGGGAAGGTTCTTTTCCCATTGTCTTGCCTTGTCTCCAAGAGAGAATGGGAACAACCTTAGCTTAAAGCTATCCTCCGAGACTCCATTCATCTTTGTCAAGCCAAAAATCCGGTCAAAATGATCCAAGTGATCAAGTGGATCCTCCACCATCAAGCCATGGAATTTGTTGCTTTGTACCATGGTGATGAAGCTAGCTTTGACCTCAAAGTCATTGGTCTCAACCGGTCGTGCTCGAATGCCATGGCGGTTGACATGAGCATTGGCCGCATTACCCGCTCCAACTATGTTAGGACCATTATGGGCGGGTGGGTGGTGGTTTCCATTACCACCATTTGCTCCTTGATGTGGAGCATAAGCAATGTTGTCATTACCACCATCCGGGTTCACTTGCATGTTTTCCATACCAAGCCTAGCAATGTGCACAACCCGCTCTCTATCTCTTCTTGCTCTAAGACCGCGGTGTAGAAGGTTGATGTCGTCTCTTGGCTCAACAAGATTGGTGTTTCGTTTAGAACGCAAGTTCATGCACATACAAAAGAGAGCTAGAAGGAGAGATTAGTAAACAAAAGAAAGAAAAATGCTTAATCTCAAAAAGAAGTAAAATCCTAATGTCGAAAGCTAAACCCAATTGGCAACGGCGCCAAATTGATACAAGGATTTTACCTATATCAATTACTCATAATGCCTATTGAGCATATGAGGATCGAATCCAAGGGTACAAGTTTCAATCACTAGGAATGCATACAACTTTGTAAGTTAAGCTAACAAGAGGGGTTTTTGGTTTCTAAACAACCAAAATGATTCAAATTCAAACAAGAACAAGTAAGCAAAGACTAAAAACGTGATTAACAATAAGATAAAGGCAAGCTCTTGGATGAGGTTATTGATTTTGGATCCTTCCATGATCCATCTAGATGCCATTTCACACAAACAAACTATTCCCTTAGCCTAGAACACTTAAGCAAGATTAAGCCACTCTCGTGGTCTTAATCACTTTGTTAATCATATAAATCAAGAACAAACCATCGTTTGTGATATGATGATTAACAAGCAATAAACATAGGTTCCTATGACCCTAATACTCTTTAGACAACTACTCTCATAGGCTAAGAAAGCAAAATCCCTTATTTGGTTCTTAAGAGAATTTCATCGAACACCTTGTGTGCATGAATTCCTTAAGATCTAAATTAACTATATCTAGCCTAATCTAGCATTATGAACACCAAATAAGAGAGGGAATATGTAAACTAAGTCCTAGACATCAAGATCTACCACGAAATTCACCTAATCTACCTCATCCATGAGCCTTAAGAAGAACTAATCACTAATCATGAAGAACACACCAAATCTTGTGAAAGAGGTGATGTTAATCATGATTAGGGAATATGAATGTATTAGATTAGATAAAGATAAAAAGATATAACCTTAAACTTGCATAAATCAAAAGAACCCAAGGAAAAAATCCCAAGAACCCTAAAAAGACAAGGTCTTGTTCTAGAGAGAAAAGAGAGAGAAAAAATAGAAAAAGGGATAAAAAGTGAGATAGATCTAAAAAATGGGTCTCAACAATATTTAAAAGTGTTTTCTTGAGCCGGGTCGAACCGGGTCAACCCGGGACAAACCGGGTATTGACCCGGCTGAAACTTGGATACGTTTTCAGTGAATCGGCCATACCTCCTGCACCTGACATCCGAATGACCTGAATCCAACTCCACAAGACATCCAACTCAATTATCTATAACTTCTATGCAGAACGCAGAAGCTGAATCGGAGTGGAAACCCTTCGTCTGGGTTGATCTTTCAGACGTCGTATTTGGAGCATAACTCGTTTGGATGCCAGACAGACACGTCCTTGATATATTTGCCATATATCTTGAACGGCCGATCTGAATGGCATGAAATGACCACTAAACAAACATCAGCTCGATTGTCTATGACTTTCATGAAGACCTCAGATTAAACTGGGCACGGGAAAGTCTTCATTTGGTCTGATCTTCAAGTCACTTGGGCTGGTGTTGTAACTTGGATGTTTGGACCGTGTGGAGCTAACCGTGTGGATCATGGTCAGTTGAGACTTCTTGTTTTGGACCGAGCACCATCTGGGCGGTTAGCTTTGGTCGGTTGAGTTCCCTGTGCTAGGACCGACCTCATTAGACCATGCTAATGGTGCAAGGTCCGTTTTCTCGGCCAGGCGGATACGTCTTCAGTAAAACGGCGGTAACTCACGAACCATATGTCTGATTGTTTGAATCCAACTTATGTGAACAGCTAAATCTCTGGGCTACAACTCTCATGAAGGTTATCAAAGTTGAATCTGCTTGGAGACCCTCCGTATGACCAGTTATTTCGGGCGCTCCGGATGGATTCTCTCTTCCCTTTAGTCCCAAATCTCCAAACGTCACCAAGTGCCTCCAATTACCTAGAAAAACACTCCAAAACATGCAAAGACTCACTAGGACCTAATTCAAATACCTAATACCCTAATCTACCTCATCCATGAGCCTTAAGAAGAACTAATCACTAATCATGAAGAACACACCAAATCTTGTGAAAGAGGTGATGTTAATCATGATTAGGGAATATGAATGTATTAGATTAGATAAAGATAAAAAGATATAACCTTAAACTTGCATAAATCAAAAGAACCCAAGGGAAAAATCCCAAGAACCCAAGGGAAAAATCCCAAGAACCCTAAAAAGACAAGGTCTTGTTCTAGAGAGAAAAGAGAGAGAAAAAATAGAAAAAGGGATAAAAAGTGAGATAGATCTAAAAAATGGGTCTCAACAATATTTAAAAGTGTTTTCTTGAGCCGGGTCGAACCGGGTCAACCCGGGGCAAACCGGGTATTGACCCGGCTGAAACTTGGATACGTTTTCAGTGAATCGGCCATACCTCCTGCACCTGACATCCGAATGACCTGAATCCAACTCTACAAGACAGCCAACTCAATTATCTAAAACTTCTATGAAGAACGCAGAAGCTGAATCGGAGTGAAAACCCTTCGTCTGGGTTGATCTTTCAGACGTCGTATTTGGAGCATAACTCGTTTGGATGCCAGACAGACACGTCCTTGATATATTTGCCATATATCTTGAACGGCCGATCTGAATGGCATGAAACCGCAATCCAACAGATTTCCGACAAACAGAATATCCGTCGGAAAGCCGTCGGAAATTTTGTCCGTCGGAAATTTCTGACGGATTTCCGACGGCCTATGATATTTTGTAAAATGCTAAGTATAAAACTTGGTAAATGCCTCGGCTAAAACCGAAAATACTTGCATCCGTCGGAAATCCGTCGGAAATTTCCGACGGATTTCCGACGGATGTAAGAAAATCCTTGAACCCGTCGGAAATCCGTCGGAAATTTCCTTGGTATCGATCGATACCCCTTGGTATCGATCGATGTTTGACGGGAATTGTGCCGACTTGCCCGGTATAAGTTTAAGCCGGGGGATTAAGATTTCCTCGGCTAAAACCGTAAGCCGTCGGAAATTCGGCACAATTCCCGTCAAGCATCGATCGATACCAAGGGGTATCGATCGATACCAAGGAAATTTCCGACGGGTTCAAGGAAATTTCCGACGGATTTCCGACGGGGCTTCACTTGAGAATTGGATTCATCTCATTCCGAGCACTGGTTAAAGACCTATGGTCGAATTAGTGAAGACATGATTAGAAATCCGTCGGAAATCCGTCAGAAATTTCCGACGGATTTCCGACGGATATTTAAAGATCTAGTCGGATGATCGCCTTGCCTTTTGATTTATCTTGAGATCTCTGCATGAAACTTATAAGAAATTGAGCTATCTGTCAAGTGAAAGTAGTTTCAGGTAATTCCCATCAGTATTTAAAGAAATGCGTTTGATTTACTAAAGACATGTCATTACTGGAAAATGCAGCTACAATCCGAAGCGGCTGAAAGATCATGTGAGATGGAATCCTTTCCCTTCCCAGTTTAATCTGAAATTCAGTCACAAGATAGAAATTGAGTTAGCTTCACTTGAGAATTGGATTCATCTCATTCCGAGCCATGGTTAAAGACCTATGGTCGAATTAGTGAAGACATGATTAGAAATCCGTCGGAAATCCGTCGGAAATTTTCGACGGATTTCCGACGGATATTTAAAGATCTAGTCGGATGACCGCCTTTCCTTTTGATTTAGCTTGGGATCTCTTCATGAAACTTATAGGAAATTGAGCTATCTGTCAAGTGAAAGTGGTTTCAGGTAATTCCCATCAGTATTTAAAGAAATGCGTTTGATTTACTAAAGACATGTCATTACCGGAAAATGCAGCTACAATCCGAAGCGGCTGAAAGATCATGTGAGATGGAATCCTTTCCCTGCCCAGTTTAATCTGAAATTCAGTCACAAGATAGAAAATTGAGTTAGCTTCACTTGAGAATTGGATTCATCTCATTCCGAGCCATGGTTAAAGACCTATGGTCGAATTAGTGAAGACATGATTAGAAATCCATCAGAAATCCGTCAGAAATTTCCGACAGATTTCCGACGGATATTTAAAGATCTAGTCGGATGACCGCCTTTCCTTTTGATTTAGCTTGGGATCTCTTCATGAAACCTATAAGAAATTGAGCTATCTGTCAAGTGAAAGTGGTTTCAGGTAATTCCAATCAGTATTTAAAGAAATGCGTTTGATTTACTAAAGACATGTCATTACCGGAAAATGCAGCTACAATCCGAAGTGGCTGAACGATCATGTGAGATGGAATCCTTTCCCTGCCCAGTTTAATCTGAAATTCAGTCACAAGATATAAAATTGAGTTAGCTTCATTTGAGAATTGGATTCATCTCATTCCGAGCCATGGTTAAAGACCTATGGTCGAATTAGTGAAGACATGATTGGAAATCCGTCGGAAATCCGTCGGAAATTTCCGACGGATTTCCGACGGATTTAAGGATTTAAGGAATCAGTTTTAAAACTGAAAATCCTTAAATCTGTCGGAAATCCGTCGGAAAGTTCCGACGGGTTTCCGACGGACTTAAGGATTTTCTTAAATCCGTCGGAAATTTCCGAGGGATTTCCGACGGTTCAGGGTTTTAAACCTCAAATTTGCACGTTTTTGAAGTGGTTAGGTCTTCGTAGATGTAGAACTAACAAATATACACTAGTTTATGTGAAATGTTTTTAAAAATCATACGTTTTAAACTATTTAGTTAAAACCCTGAGCAAAAACGTAAATGTCCTTAGATGTTCTATGTGTTTTTATGAATGCTTGACATCATTCATCGATCGATTTTTATAAAATCCTAAATAATTTGTTTTGATTGGTTTTTAAAAGTTTTCTTATAAGTATGTAACACTAATGGTTATTAAACATTAAAATTTATCAAAATTTTCATTTTTAAACCCTAAACCCTGAACCCGTCGGAAATCCGTCGGAAATTTCCGACGGATTTCCGACGGATTTCTTAATTTTTCCCCGGGAAATTGAACCGCGTAACGAAATTCATCGAAAATTGAGGCGGTTAAATTTTTACGATTTCCGACGGGAAACCGACGGTTCGGTCCGTCGGAAACGACGGTAATTAATTATATCGATCGACGATTCTTCTTCTCTTCCATTCTCTTCTTCTTCTTCTCTTTCATTCTCTTCTCTCTTCTTCTCTCTCAAACGTAAATCTTCTTCTCTCCTTCTTCTCTTTCATTCTCTTCTTCTTCTCTCCTCTTCTTCTCTCTTTCTCTCCGATATCTCTTCTTCACTCTTCTTCTTCTTCCACCTCTCCTCCGTCGCCGTTCAACCTCCTCTTCCACTATGTAAGAAACCCTAATTTTTTGTGTATATAGATGTGTATTTAGATTAATTTTTGGATTTGTGTTTTTAGATTTAGATTGATTTGTGGAATTAGATTTAGGTTTATTTGTGGATTTTCGTTTTGTGTAGTGTTAGATTGTTGCATGTGGATTTAGATTAGGTTGTTAGCTTAGGTTAATTGTAAATAAGTTTTTAAAAAAGTTTTTGATAATTATATATATAAAAAAGGTTTTTCAAATTTCATTATATGAAAAGGTTAATTAAAACCGAAAATACTAGCATCCGTCGGAAATCCGTCGGAAATTTCCGACGGATATTTAAAGAACTAGTCGGATGACCGCCTTGCCTTTTGATTTAGCTTGGGATCTCTTCATGAAACTTATAGGAAATTGAGCTATCTGTCAAGTGAAA
>PKML01060209.1:143152-160277 GCA_002933935.1 Eutrema yunnanense
TTTTTTTTAAATGTATTGATTTTTTTTGCAAAATATTTATAATTATTTTGATATTTTTTGAAATGATTCGGTTTTTATTGTTGTAGGTCTTACATGCAATTTGCTAGTCCTCGCGGTAAGTAAAAACTTATGATAATATTTATTTAGATAATTATTTTTGAATTGAAAATCTAAAGTTTTTTAATTGGTTTTGTAGGAGGTACCGGTTAGGAAAGGTCGTCGGCCGGGGTTGGGTAAGGTTGCGACCCAATCCGCTTCTTCTTCGGCCGGTTTCTCGATGGATGAGCTCACGGCGAAGGTCACTGTATTGGAGGACAAGCAAACCAAGTGGGCGCGCGGATTTCTTCAAGAAGAAGTTCCCGGACATACCGCCGGATCTATTTTGATTATGTTTTTTTTTAATGTAATTTCAACTTTCTAAAACTTTTAAATATTTATGTTTTGTAAGATTTTATTTATATAATTAATTTTTGTTTTTAAAAATCATTTAATTTATTTAATTTAATTAATATATAATTTAATAAATATTAATTATATATAATAAATATTAAAAACAATTACAAAAAGCCGTCGGAAATCCGTCGGTAAATAATCCGTCGGAAATCCGTCGGTAAATAAGCCGTCGGAAATCCCTCGGATTATCGTCGGAATTATTCCCGACGGACAACTCATCGGAAATCCGTCGGTAAATAGGCCGTCGGAAATTTCCGACGGATTTCCGACGGATTTTCTTTTCCGACGAGATAGAACCGACGGGCAAAATCCGTCGGAAACCCGTCGGAAATGGCCGTTTCCGACGGGATACCGACGGATTTTGCCGTCGGTTCTAGCGTGTTTTCTTGTAGTTTTGGTCTGATCTTCAAGTCACTTCGGCTGGTGCTGTAACTTGGATATTTGGACCGTGTGGATCATGGTCAGTTGAGACTTCTTGTTTTGGACCGAGCACCATCTGGGCGGTTAGCTTTGGTCGGTTGAGTTCCCTGTGCTAGGACCGACCTCATTAGACCATGCCGATGGTGCAAGGTCCGTTTTCTCGGCCAGGCGGATACGTCTTCAGTAAAACAGCGGTAACTAACGAACCATATGTCTGATTGTTTGAATCCAACTTCTGTGAACAGCTAAATCTCTGGGCTACAACTCTCATGAAGGTTATCAAAGTTGAATCTGCTTGGAGACCCTCCGTATGACCAGTTATTTCGGGCGCTCCGGATGGATTCTCTCTTCCCTTTAGTCCCAAATCTCCAAACGTCACCAAGTGCCTCCAATTACCTAGAAAAAACACTCCAAAACATGCAAAGACTCACTAGGACCTAATTCAAATACCTAATACTCTAAATGAGACAAAACGAATAAGAAATGCTATGAAACCCCATGCATATGAGATGAAACCTAAGCTAAATGAATGCATGAGAAGGGTAAAATATGAGGATATCAACTCCCCCAAACTTACTCCTTTGCTTGTCCTCAAGAAAAAACATCATTAAAAGAATCCAAGTCCAAGTGCAAGCTCTAAGGTGCGATCAATGATATATAATGGTTTTTACCCCTTTTAGGCCATCATATAAGTCCGTTTTATAGAGTCTTTCTGCTATTTCGTAGTATTTTGGTGTCTTTTACAGGTCTTAGCACGTTTGGAGCATAATCGGAGATATTGGAGCTTTCTGGAGCATTTTGGAGCAAAGCTGAAGTTCGTGTTGCTGAGTACCCGATTTCACGTCAAGCATCGATCGATACATCCTTGGTATCGATCGACACTCATCACAGCAGACACGACCCGCAACTTTAATGAAGAGTTGAAGAATTGCAACTTGGTCCAGAAGTCTTTAATAATTGCAAGAAGCCCCAAAACGTGATTTAGGTTATTTATAGGGATTTTACAGCCACTTTGTTGGCTATGCTTTATTCTACTTTGATTATACTTTTAGTTTTTGGAGAGACAACTCTGAACTCATGTTTTTATTGATTTCTTTGATGATCTATTCAATTATGTTGCTTTCAATCTCCATGTCTGAGTAGATCCACTTTAGGTTCAGGGTTCTCATAAGGGTTTTCTTTGAATGCTAGGTTGATTAATTTATTAGGATTCACTATCTGAATTAGTTCTTCACCTTAGGTTGTGTTCAAAGCTAATTCTAGGTTGACGAATCTGGAACTTAGATCTTAGGATAATTGATTAGGCACGACAGTGCGATTAATTACCTGATAGAACCTTAGGTGAGCAAATTGATTATTCGTAAAGAGATTTGGTTTAATTGATTTGTGAACATATCAAACCTGATATTAAAGCTGATTTAGACTTTAGGATTCGCAAAGAGATTTGGAATTCCTAGGATTTAGATTTAGATAATTCTCGCAACGACAGTTGGTTAATTATACCTTACTGATTTGAGTTCAAGAACTGTGCTAAATCTGAATCCTGCTAGTTAGTTTATCTGCATTCATTGATTTCCTGAGAAATACCCTGAGCCTATATTTCTTCCATCGTATTACAACTCGTTTACTGGTTATTGTCTTTTGTTTCATCTTATTTGCTTAGCTTGATTCGACACTATACAATCTATTGTGTGATTTCTGTGAGTGCTTGTGTTCGACCCCTACACTTACTACAACTACTGCTTTAGTAATTTTAGGGTATTAATTTGAGCATATCAAATTTGGCGCCGTTGCCGGGGACTCAATTTCGCCTTTAGATTTTAGCTGTCGAGTTTCGACTAAGCTTGTCGGTATCGATCGATACTACCTAGTATCGGTCGATACTTAGGTGATTTCTTTGTTGATATCGATCGATACCATCAGTGTCGGTCGATACTCAACGTATTTTTTTTTAGTTACTTACGTGCCTTGTCTAGTGTTTTGTTTTCAGGTGCATGCCTAATTGTGAAACCAGGAAGAACAAGAGCACTCTGCTACTTAATCTATCGTTAGAGAAGCTAGCACGTTTAGAACGCACAAACAGAAAGACAACGCAAACATCAGGGATGAACACCCTAGTGGTTTAAAGAGCTGATGAAGCTGGAGTCTTGAGAGACCAAGAGGGTCAAGTGTGCAATGAGAGAGGGCAGCGACTTGATGAAGCTGAAAACGTTATTGTCTCCCCTGCTTTTGTTGGTCAGATTGTCGCACCAGCTGCGCAAGCCAACGTTGGGAATGCCGGGATCTATCGAGGTAGAACACTTGCTGAGCTCAACAGACCTGATCAGTTCTATGTCAATCGATCTGCGATTCGCATCCCAACTTTTCAGAGGAATGACTTTGAGCTGAAACCTGCGTACTACGCTCTTGTAAGTCAGAATCCTTTCCATGGCCTATCTCATGAACACCCCATGGATCATATCGAGAGGTTCGAAGATTTGGTCACTGGAATGAAGTACAATGGAGTGCCCAATGAGTTCCTCTTCTGCAAACTTTTCCCATACTCTCTTAGTGGGGATGCTGCTTATTGGCTGAAGCAGTTGGCTCCTGGTTCACTAACTACATGGGAGTTGACGAAGAATGCGTTCCTGATCAATTTCTATGATGATGCGAGATCCGAGGAGCTCAGGAACAAGATCTCTCAATTTTCTCAAGGTCCAACAGAGGCACTCAAGGCTGCTTGGATTCGTTTCAAGTCATATCAGAGAGATTGTCCGCACCATGGGTTCACTCAGGTTCAGTTGCTGGGTACTTTCTACAGAGGAATTGATTGGAGGAACCAGATGGCTTTGGATACTGCGAGTAATGGGAACTTCAACACCAGGTATCCAGATGATGCGGTTGTGTTGATTGAGAACTTGGCGTCTAGTAATAGCACCAAGAATGCTGATTTCGAGCGGAAGAAGCAAGCTGGAGGAGTTGATGGATCGCAGATTGCTGAGGTTCAAGCCAAGCTGGATTTCCTGATCGGATGAAGACTGTACACTTTGCTGTTGAGGATGAAGTGGAAGATGTTAACTATGTTGGTGGTTCTGGATTTCAGGATCAGCAATTTGGGTACAACAACAACCGAAACTTCAACAATAACACTCGCAATTACGGGAACTCTTCGTACCATCCCATCCCTCCAAAGTCTATAGAGAATAAGATGGAATTCATGCTTGAGCAGATTCTTCAGGGACAACAAAAACTGCAAGTGGATTTCAATGGGAAGATTGACCATATGTATACTGATTTGAATAGGAAGATTGACCATCTGAATGGGAAAATCAAGGCTCTCAGTACCAGTCACAGGATGCTGGAAACGCAAGTAGCTCAGACTGCAGCAAATGCCAAGGGAAAGAAGGTTGATTCACACAATGAACACGTTAATGCCATTACCTCAAGTGCAGGAAATTTTGATAAGGACTATGAAATCGCCCAAGCATCGATCGATACACCCTTGTATCGATCGATACCAGTCCAGACATCTGCACGAGAGGATCCAAAAACTCGTGTATCGATCGACACTCCTAAGGTGTCGGTCGATACTGAGGTGTTTTCTGAGGAGACGCCTGAGATTTCGACTGTGGTACCTAAAGTAGTTACAGAACGACTGTATATACCCAAGATACCTTATCCTATGCCTCGTATTATGACAAAGAAGGAATGGGACGACGCCATATTCAAAGCTATGCTGATTGTGGAGCCTCCTTTTGATGATATATCTGCCAGGGACGATTCAAGAGCAAGAGTATTGATCGATACCCTACCTGGTGTCGATCGATACCCCTCGCAGATCGAGCCAGAAACTATGAAAACGCCTGAGTTGATTGAAGAAAGAGTTCGCAAGCCCAAGAAGTTGAATTCTATTCCTCAACATCTCAGAAACCCCATCACTCCAAAGCAGCTGCTTGGCTTTGAGAAGATAGTACGAAGGATACCCCACTCGTTCACTTTTGAAGAAGCTCTAGAGGGCTGGCCTCTGCTAAGTCACTTCAAAGATTGCAGAGAAACTGAGGAAGAAATTAAGGCACTCTTTATCGAGGCAAGACGCAAGTCACTACCACTGCGGCAGTTGACACAGAGGGAAAACCCAGGGAAATTCGCGATATCATGCTCTATCTCTGGAGTCGGGTTTAAAGAGTCGCTCGTTGACTCAGGGGCTAGTGTCAATGTCATGTCAAGGGCAATTGCAGAGCGGTTAAGAGCTGATATTCGATCTCCCACGACATCTATCACATTCGCGAACTCTTCAACCTCAATTCCATATGGTACAATCTCTGATTTGATGATCAAAGTAGGAGATTGTCTGGTGCCCACTAATTTTCAGGTTGTGGAGATGAGCGAAGGATCTGAAGTGTCTTTGCTCCTGGGATGGCCGTTTATGGCTACTGCTGGCGCGATCATAGACACACCTAATAAGAGAATCTCTTTCTCTTACATTGACGGAGATGTATACTACGAAGCCATTTCGCCTAGAGAAGCTCTCGGACGTGTCTCTAGCATCGAGTTTGTTATAGGAAAGTCATTAGTAGTTGATCTTTTGGAAAAACCTCCTCACGAGCCAACTGTCATAGACGATTCGGTTGAACCGCCCAACATCCCCTAGGAAGTTGTCAAGAAGGCTAAGGCAACAAAGAAAAAGGTGAAGAGCAAAAGAGTCGAGAATCCCCATGTCACTTTAATCCCTCAGAACTATGATGGAAACTCGATTGAGTACAAGGTGAAGTGAAAAGTAGCCTCGAAACCATTCTCTAAGGCTAGAGTTCTTCTTACTTCTGAGCTAAAAGAGAAAGGAAAAGAGTTTGTGGAGAGTATGTTGAGCAAAACTCTGGAGATAGCGATGTCAAGTTGTGGAGACTGTTTTGGTGCAAGCTCGCATTCTTATCATGCCTGAAGGGCGTTACAGTCAAGCTAATGACGTTAAACAAGCGCTTGGTGGGAGGCAACCCACTGGTGAGTTTATTTTTGAGTCTTTTTCTTTTTATTTTTCGTTTTGTGTTTTATGTCAGGATAAACAAGGAGCAGATTCGAAATCGTCCGAGTGTCGATCGATACCCTACAGTATCGGTCGATACCCTATGCGATTCAGAAAGGTTCTTGTCGACTTAAGCATGGTATCGATCGATACCAGGCTGTGTATCGGTCGATACCCAATGTTCCAGCAAGGTAACTTCTTGTTTTTCACAATTTTATTATGTTCTTTTGTTTTCTTTTACCTACTCTAGGCTAGATAACACTGGGGACAATGTTGTTCAAGTCTGGGGGAGGTGTCTGCTGACATTGTGTTTGTTTTTCTTAGAGTCAGTTGTTTTATCGAGTCAAAAATGTTTTATTGAGTCAAAACTTGTTGGAGATTATGATCCTGTGCTTGAATTGTTGTTTTGATTTTGTTTTTGAGTGACCAGTGTTGTAGGATCAGCTCTAGATCGACTAATGAAAAATCCAAGGACTGACCAGTTGACTAGAAAACATCCATGTCTCCAGCAGAGTTTTTCTGAAGCCTGAGCCAAATTTTTGCACTTCATCAAATGTGGTTAGTGTTTACAGAGCTTGATTCATCATTCATATCTGATAAAGGAACCCATGTGTTTAGAGTTATGGTACATAGAGAGGAACCGGGGATTCATCATTCATATCTGATAAAGGAACCCACTATTCGCCTAAACCTTTGATACATAGAGAGGGAAGAACCGGGGATTCGGTGGTAAACACCATCAATACTCGCGTTTTGAACCTTGATGTGTATATGCAGATCTAAAAAAAAAGAGAACATAATAAGAAATAAGTCTGGGGGAGAGAAAGTGATACAAAAAGTGTGAAAATGGGTGGTTCCTTGTCATGATATTGTATGGTAAAGAATCTAGAAGGCTCTTGAACATTGGCTGCAGCGATGAAACTGGCGATGAGGGTTTTATTTGAACAATGCTGCGAGATAATGTGTGGTGTCTGGAAAAGCTGTGAATGTCTACGGAGAAGTACATGGTGGTTAGATCAAAAGCTGGTTATGTGATATTTGGGTGCTTGGGAAAATGATCTTTGCGATGGTTCCTGAACAGGTGAGTCTCCGCGTTTTCAAACCTCTTTCTCTTGTTTAGTTCTCTATTTTGCTTGAGGGCAAGCAAAGGCTAAGTCTGGGGGAGTTGATATATCATGGTTTTTACCCATTTTAGGCCATCATATAAGTCCGTTTTATAGAGTCTTTCTGGTATTTCGTAGTATTTTAGAGTCTTTTACAGGTCTTAGCACGTTTGGAGCATAATCAGAGATATTGGAGCTTTCTAGAGCATTTTGGAGCAAAGCTGAAATTCGTGTTGCTGAGTACCTGATTTCACGTCAAGCATCGATCGATACCTCCTTGGTATCGATCGACACTCATCACAGCAGACACGACCCGCAACTTTAATGAAGAGTTGAAGAATTGCAACTTGGTCCAGAAGTCTTTAATAATTACAAGAAACCCCAAAACGTGATTTAGGTTATTTATAGGGATTTTACAGCCACTTTGTTGGCTATGCTTTATTCTACTTTGATTCTACTTTTAATTTTTGGAGAGACAACTCTGAACTCCTGTTATTATTGATTTCTTTGATGATCTATTCAATCATGTTGCTTTCAATCTCCATGTCTGAGTAGATCCACTATAGGTTCAGGGTTCTCATAAGGGTTTTCTCTGAATGTTAGGTTGATTAATTTATTAGGATTCACTATCTGAATTAGTTCTTCACCGTAGGTTGTGTTCAAATCTAATTCTAGGTTGACGAATCTGGAACTTAGATCTTAGGATAATTGATTAGGCAAGACAGTGCGATTAATCACCTGATAGAACCTTAGGTGAGCAAATTGATTATTCGCAAAGAGATTTGGTTTAATTGATTTGTGAACATATCAAACCTGATATTAAAGCTGATTTAGACTTTAGGATTCGGAAAGTGATTTGGAATTCCTAGGATTTAGATTTAGATAATTCTCGCAACGACAGTTGATTAATTATACCTTAGTGATTTGAGTTCAAGAACTGCGCTAAATCTGAATCCTGCTAGTTAGTTTATCTGCATTCATTGATTTCCTGAGAAATACCCTGAGCCTATATTTCTTCCATCGAATTACAACTCGTTTACTGCTTATTGTCTTTTATTTCATCTTATTTGCTTAGCTTGATTCGACACTATACAATCTATTGTGTGATTTCTGTGAGTCCTTGTGTTCGACTTACTACAACTACTGCTTTAGTACTTTTAGGGTATTAATTTGAGCATATCAATCAAACATGTCTACTCAAAAGAAGCTAGCCATGTCCATCCTTACATGAGTCAAGCCTAAGCCTCAACTTACACAAGCTTTCCTATCATCCAATCCTTTGACATTCAATTAGCGGTTTCTAGTGTATCATGCTCAAGCAATGCAAACAAACTCATTTGGTTAAGGATAAGGTTTTGAGACAAAGATGATCTCAATACATGTGGCGGTTTCCGAACAAGGGATCTCTCATTGAAGGAATGAACTTTGGCAAAAAGCTAAGGGTGAAGAGCAATTGATGCATACAAGGCTAGACTTCCATCTACCCAATGCCCCATTACAAAATCGACCCTAATTCTAAACCCACAAAGAAGCAATCCTAGCTACCCTTCACAATGCATTTTTGCCTTCTTATGTCTCATCTCTTCATCATCCTTCTTTTCTTTAAGCGCCTAGGGGGTTTCTTCTTCAACCATTGGTTTGGCTTCCATTACTTTCCTTGGTTTAGCTCCTCCTTTAGCTTCTTAAGTCTCTTTCATTTTTCTTCATGTCTAAGCTTAGCCATTTTGGCTTCTTTTCTTTCTTTTTCAAGCTAGAGACTATCTTTTTAAAACTTAGAGCTAACCCAAATATATTCTTGCAAACCAAATCAAACTTATTGCTTCCCCCAATCATTCTCCCAAATCTCTTTCTTTCTCTCCACTTTTCCAATCCCAACCTCCTTCGTTCTTTCCTTATCATCCATTTCCCGCGCCCCAATTACCAACCTATCTAACTTAGCCTAATCTAGCTCATTGATGCATGAGCTAGTTCTACATGAAAGCCTTTCCTTGTCGCTCTAGACCCAACACTTTTTGCTAAGTTCATTCAAAAACAAGGCCTCACAACGCTCACTAAACATGTATGCTTGAAAGAAGGTTGGGTTCAAGGTGGGGTGAACCATTCCAAAGATGGGAATTGGCTATTTGGGCCAACAAGAGTGGTAAAAAGGAATAAGATGACCCAAGTATGTATGCGGAATCCATGAGTTCATTTTGCAATGCATGAACACGATAATTAATGTGTCAAAGTTAAGGTTCTCACTCAAGATGCAAAAAGCAAAATAAGAACACCAAAAACAATGTTAGATAACACACAAACTCTCCCCCAAACTTAAATTACACAGTCCCTTGTGTAATAGAAGCTTAAGGAAGAGTTAAACAATACATGAAAGAGAGGAAGATATATGATCCTAAATGTTATGTACAAAGTTTGGAGTGTTACCTTGGAAATTGATGGAGGGGACGAGAGGGATTAAGGGGTGCCATACTCCATCACTACATCCTACGCACCTTAGTCCACAAGTCCTTGCCCATTAGACCATCAAAAACCTACTTGCACTAAGCAAACCCAACAAAAGGAACTAGCAACGAAAGAAAAGCATAAAAGGAAATATATACAAGGATAAGCTTGGGGTGTCTCCCAAGAGCACTTTGTTTAAAGTCACTAAGTTTGACTTTGGTTACCCTTTTAAACGGGTGAGAGAGGAGTGTGTGCACTCCATGGTGGATCTTTGAGCTCGAGTTTGAGCACCTTGCTCATGACTTCCTCAAAACCGGCTTGCCCTTTCTCCTTGAGCTCCGGTGTGAGGATCGCCTTAAACGAGGCAAAAGGTTTGGATCGGCCTTTGCATTAGATCTTGTACTCAATCACTCCAGCCTTGTACTTCCAAGGAGTGCGAGTCATCATAGAGGGCTGGGCTAGCTTGCTTCATGGCCTTGTCTTCATGAAGCAAGCTTGGCCCGAGTTTCACTTTACCCTTGGCCTTCATCCTCTTCTTGGCACTCGTGCTACTTACAACAACGTTCTCCACTATGGTGGGAGGAAGTTGTTCCAAACAAGCAATATCAACTTCCAAAGCTTCCTTGTCATTACCATAACCCAATTCCTTTCTCTCAAGAGTCTTCTCTTTCTCTTCACAAACTTTTGGGGGTGAAGCTTCATGAACCATCTCACAACTACCCACATACCTCACTTCTTCTTCACGAAACTCATCATCCTTTATAGTAATTGTGCCACAAATCTTGTTGGAAGAAGTCCTCATTGGATAATATACCTTATCATCCACATTGAAGAGAACTACCCTTTGATCTTTGAAATCCATTCTAGCACCGGTAGTAAGTAGGAATGGGGTTCCAAGGAGTAGTGGGAGCTTGTTGGTCTTCTTCATTTCCATGACAACGAAGTCCGTTGGGACTATGCAATCCCCAACTTTAAGTGGATAGTCTTCGAGGAGGCCAAGTGGCTTCCTTGAAGAAGCATCTCCAAAAGTGATAGGTGATGGGTGATAGGTGAGGTTTCTTATCCCTAGACTCTTGAACATCTCATGGGACATGACATTCACACTTGAACCGGAATCACACAAAGCATCCTCAATCTCCAAATCTCCAAGAGAGCAAGCTATAGAGAATTTACCGGGATTACCAAGCTTGGGGAGAGACTTAGGCACGATCCTAGTTGTGCTTGGTGAATCAATGCAAGAAATACTACCCTTTGGTTCTTGGACCTTGGTCACGTCTTCATCTTTCTCAAGGGTCACTCCCCCACCTTGTTCCTCAATGTCCTCATTGAGCTTCAAGGGAGCTTCTCTAGGGGGAGGTGCAACGGCTTGTGATCCATATAGTAGAAGCTCGATCTCCTTAGTGGCGGCTTCATGATCATGAATGGGACGTGGCTCCTTTGAGAAGATGGCATTGCAATACTCCTTGGTGGCTTGTATTGCTTTCCCATTTGAAGAATTTTGTTGCACTTTGTTTTCATTGGCTCCTTTTGTCTCCATTTCTTGCACTTTTGAACTAAATGCCTCAAGTTTCTTGTGGATATCATTGTATGAGCAAGCTACTTTGGTATTGATTTCCTCCATCTTCTTGCTTATATCCAATGCTCCATTTGCTTGACCTTGAAGAAGTTGTTGAAGAATATTTTTCACATCAAGGTCTTGAGGCATGGAGTTATTGCCTTGAGTTTGTGGGACAAAGCTTTGTTGAGAACCACCTTGGTTGCCATAGTTGTTGTTGAAACCCCTTTGCTAGCCACCATTGTTCCCAACATAATGCACTTCTTCTTTGTTGCTCAAATTCACCATTTCCTCATGGGATCTTTGATTTCCCTCAAAGTCACTAACAAAGTGAATCGGTCTTTTGGAAGCATTGAGAAGCTTGTCAATCATGGTGGCTTGGTTATCTAACTTCTCATTGAGAGCCATCATGGCTTTGGATCGTTATTGCTCCTCGAAGTCACTTGTGGTTCTTGTAGACCGGTCATACTCATCACCATATGTACCATCACTCAAAGCAAGGTTCTCAACCAACTCCATTGCTTCATTCACGTATTTGCCTAAGAAGTTTCCATTAGAAGCAGTATCAAGCAACATACGGATCTTAGGAAGTGCTCCGCGGTAGAGTGTGCTCAAGAGGGAAGCATCCGAAAATCCATGATGAGGGCATTGCGATGTATAGCCCCTAAACCGCTCACATGCTTCAATGAAGCTCTCATTTGCACGTTGAGTGAAGCTTGAGATCTCATTCCTTAGCTTAGCCGTTCTAGAGGGAGAGAAGAACTTGGCAAGGAATGATGTCTTGCATTGGTACCATGAAGTGATAGAAACATGGGGAAGGTTCTTTTCCCATTGTCTTGCCTTGTCTCCAAGAGAGAATGGGAACAACCTTAGCTTAAAGCTATCCTCCGAGACTCCATTCATCTTTGTCAAGCCACAAATCCGGTCAAAATGATCCAAGTGATCAAGTGGATCCTCCACTGTCAAGCCATGTAATTTGTTGCTTTGTACCATGTTGATGAAGCTAGCTTTGACCTCAAAGTCATTGGTCTCAACCGGTGGTGCTCGAATGCCTTGGCGGTTGACATGAGCATTGGCCGCATCACCCGTTCCAACTATGTTAGGACCATTATGGGCGGGTGGGTGGTGGTGTCCATTACCACCATTTGCTCCTTGATGTGGAGCATAAGCAACGTGGTCATTACCACCATCCGGGTTCACTTGCACGTTTTCCATACCAAGCCTAGCAATGTGCACAACCCGTTCTCTATCTCTTCTTGCTCTAAGACCGCGGTGTAGAAGGTTGATGTCGTCTCTTGGCTCAACAAGATTGGTGTTTCCTTTAGAACGCAAGTTCATGCACCTACAAGAGAGAGCTAGAAGGAAAGATTAGTAAACAAAAGAAAGAAAAAGGCTTAATCTCAAAAAGAAGTAAAATCCTAATGTCGAAAGCTAAACCCAATTGGCAACGGCGCCAAATTGATACAAAGATTTTACCTATATCAATTACTCATAATGCCTATTGAGCATAAGAGGATCGAATCCAAGTGTACAAGTTTCAATCACTAGGCATGCATACAACTTTGTAAGTTAAGCTAACAAGAGGGGTTTTTGGTTTCTAAACAACCTAAATGATACAAATTCAAATAAGAACAAGTAAGCAAATACTAAAAACGTGATTAACAATAAGATAAAGGCAAGCTCTTGGATGAGGTTATTGATTTTGGATCCTTCCATGATCCATCTAGATGTCATTTCACACAAACAAACTATTCCCTTAGCCTAGAACACTTAAGCAAGATTAAGCCACTCTCATGGTCTTAATCACTTTGTTAATCATACAAATCAAGAACAAACCATCGTTTGTGATATGATGATTAACAAGCAATAAACATAGGTTCTTAAGGGAATTTCATCGAACACCTTGTGTGCATGAATTCCCTAAGATCTTGATTAACTATATCTAGCCTAATCTAGCATTATGAACACCAAATAAGAGAGGGAATATGTAAACTAAGTCCTAGACATTAAGATCTACCACAAAATTCACCTAATCTACCTCATCCATGAGCCTTAAGAAGAACTACTCACTAATCATGAAGAACACACCAAATCTTGTGAAAGAGGTGATGTTAATCATGATTAGGGAATATGAATGTGAAAGATTAGATAAAGATAAAAAGATATAACATTAAACTTGCATAAATCAAAAGAATCCAAGGGAAAAATCCCAAGAACCCTAAAAAGACAAGGTCTTGTTCTAGAGAGAAAAAAGAGAGAGAAAAATAGAAAAAGTGATAAAAAGTGAGATAGATCTAAAAAATGGGTCTCAACAATATTTAAAAGTGTTTTCTTGAGCTGGGTCGGAACGGGTCAACCCGGGACAAACCGGGTATTGACCCGGCCGAAACTTGGATATGTTTTCAGTGAATCGGCCATAACTCCTGCACCTGACATTCGAATGACCTGAATCCAACTCCACAAGACAGCCAACTCAATTATCTACAACTTCTATGCCGAACGCATAAGCTGCATCGGAGTGGAAACTCTTCGTCTGGGTTGATCTTTCAGACGTCGTATTTGGAGCAGAACTCGTTTGGATGCCAGACAGACACATCCTTGATATATTTGCCATATCTCTTGAACGGCCGATCTGAATGACATGAAACCACAACTAAACGAACGTCAGCTCGATTCTCTATGACTTTCATGAAGACCTCAGATTAAACTGGGCACGGGAAGGTCTTAATTTGGCCTTATCTTCGAGTCACTTTGGCTGGTGCTGTAACTTGGATGTTTGGACCGTGTGGAGCTAACCGTGTGGATCATGGTCGGTTGAGACTGCTTGTTTTAGACCGAGCACCATCTGGGCGGTTAGCTTTGGTCGCTTGAGTTCCCTGTGCTAGGACCGACCTCATTAGACCATGCCGATGGTGCAATGTCCGTTTTCTCGGCCAGGCGGATACATTTTCAGTAAATCTACGGTAACTCACGAACCATATTTCTGATTGTTTTGAATCCAACTTCTTTGAACAGCTAACTCTCTGAGATACAACTCTCATGAAGGTTATCAAGGCTGAATCTGCTTGGAGACCGTCCGTATGACCAGTTCTTTCGGGCGCTCCGGATGGATTCTCTCTTCCTTTTAGTCCCAAATCTCCAAACGTCACCAAGTGCCTCCAATTACCTAGAAAAACACTCCAAAACATGCAAAGACTCACTAGGACCTAATGCAAACACCTAATACTCTAAATGAGACAAAACGAATAAGAAATGCTATGAAACCCCATGCATATGAGATGAAACCTAAGCTAAATGAATGCATAAGAAGGGTAAAATATGAGGATATCATACTTCCTGGAGATGCATCCTGAGGATCCATTGGAAAGAGCATTGGTCTGTTCAGCTGAGTCAGAAGTTTATTCAGGTGATGTTGCTGCTGGATACTCGAAGATGCTCGATACAACACCACCAATATCGATCGATACTCCCCTAGTATCGGTCGATACCCTGCGACCATAAAGGGAGTTGGCCGAAAGTTCTAAGCAAGCTGCTGGGCTTGGAGATTGGAGCGAGGAGAAAGCTCCTAAGGTGGAACTCAAGCCACTTCCAGCAAATCTGAGGTATGGTTTTCTTGGTCCTAATTCCACATACCCAGTGATTATTAATGCTTCTTTGAACAACGCAGAGATTGCCTTACTGCTGAGCAAGCTGCGCAAGTATCGCAAAGCTCTTGGCTATTCTCTTGATGAAATTTCAGGTATATCATCGGACCTGTGCATGCATAGGATTCATCTTGAGGACGAGTCAAAGGCTTCAATTGAGCATCAGAGGAGGCTGAATCCAAACCTGAAAGAAGTGGTTAAGAAGGATGTCATGAAACTCTTGGATGCAGGAGTTATCTATGCCATCTCGGACAGTTCTTGGGTCAGTCCAGTGCACGTTGTCCCTAAGAAAGGAGGGATAACTGTGGTAAAGAGTGAGAAGGATGAGATGATTCCTACTAGGACTATCACTAGGCATCGAATGTGCATTGACTTCAATAAGTTGAATGCAGCCACAAGGAAATATCACTTCCTATTGCCATTCATTGATCAGATGTTGGAGAGGTTGGCTAGTCATCCCTACTACTGTTTTCTCGATGGGTATTCAGGTTTCTTCCAGATTTCGATACATCCAGATGACCAAGGGAATACGACCTTTACATGTCCTTATGGCACATTCGCATACAGGAGAATGCCATTTGGATTGTGTAATGCTCCAGCCACTTTTCAGAGATGTATGATGTCTATTGATATGCTCAAATTAATACCCTAAAAGTACTAAAGCAGTAGTTGTAGTAAGTGTAGGGGTCGAACACAAGGACTCACAGAAATCACACAATAGATTGTATAGTATCGAATCAAGCTAAGCAGATCAGATGAAATAAAAGACAATGAACAGTAAAAGACTTGTAAATTCGATAGAGGAAAGTATAGGCCCAGGGTATTTCTCAGGAAATCAATGAATGCAGATAAACTAATTAACAGGATTCAGATTTAACACGGTTCTTGAACTCAAATCACTAAAGTATACTTAACCAACTGTTGTTGCGAGAATTATCTAAATCTAAACTTCAGAATCCCAAATCTCTTTGCAAATTCCTAAGAATAAATCAGCTTTAATTTTAGGTTTGATATGTTCACAAATCAATTAAACCAAATCTCTTTGCGAATAATCAATTTGCTCACCTAAGGTTCTATCAGGTAATTAATCGCACTATCGTGCCTAATCAATTATCATAAGATCGATGTTCCAGATTCGTCAACCTATAATTAGTTTTGAACACAACCTAAGGCGAAGAACTAATTCAGATGGTGAATCCTAAACAGATAATCAATCTAGCATTCAGAGAAAACCCTTATGAGAACCCTGAACCTAAAGTGGATCTACTCAGACATGGAGATTGAAAGCAACATGATTGAATAGATCATCAAAGAAATCAATAGAAAACAGGAGTTCAGAGTTGTCTCTCAAAAAACCAAAAGTAGAATCAAAGTAGAATAATGCATAGAAAATAAAGCATAGCCAACAAAGTGGCTGAAAAACCTAATTATAATGCTAAAACACGTTCTGAGGTCTTCTTGTAAATATTAAAGTCTTATGGGGCAAATCTGCAATTCTTCAACTCTTGGAAAAGTCGCGACTTGTAATCTGCTTCGATGGGTGTCGATCGATACTAGGGGGTATCGATCGATGCTGATGCTTCAAATCGGGTTCTCAGCAACACGAACTTCTGCTTTGCTCAAGAATGCTCCAGAAAGCTCTAATATCTCCAATTATGCTCCAAACGTGCTAAAACCTGTAAAGGACTCTAAAAGACTCCAAAATACTAGAAAGACTCTATAAAAGGGGCTTATATCATGGCTTTAAAGGGGTAAAAACCATGATATATCAACTCCCCCAGACTTAACATTTGCTTGCCCTCAAGCAAATAGAAGACTAAACAAGAGAAAGAGGTTTGAAAACACGGAGACTCACCTATTCAGGAACCATCGCAAAGATCCTTTTCCCAAGCACCAAAATGTCACATAACCAGCTTTTGATCTAACCACCATGTACTTCTCCGTAGACATTCGCAGCTTTTCCGGACTCCACACATTATCTCGCAGTATTGTTCGAATAAAGCCCTCATCGCCAGTTTCATCGCTGCAGCCAATGTTCAAGAACCTTCTAGATTCTTTACCATACAATATCATGACAAGGAACCATCCAATTTCACACTTTTTGTATCAGTTTCTCTCCCCTAGACTTATTTCTTATTATATTCTCTTTTTTTTTAGATCTGCATATAAACATCAAGGTCCAAAACGCGAGTATTGATGGTGTTTGCCACCGAATCCCCGGTTCTTCCCTCTCTATGTATCAAAGGGTGTAGGCGAATAGTGGTCTCACGGGAAATTTTCCTAACCTCGCTTTCAACCTTTGTGTGATCATTCCGTCTTAAGTAGAATAATATGATCGCTAGAAATTTTTCTAGCCCTCTACTCAGAAAAAAATCATTTCAATATTGTATGCTCTTATTTATCAACTTATAACAGGGGAGAGATATACCATTACTTTAAACATATGGGTTCCTTTGTCAGATATGAATGATGAATCAAGCTCTGTAAACACTAACCACATCGATGAAGTGCA
>PKML01060209.1:160858-202525 GCA_002933935.1 Eutrema yunnanense
CAGCAACACGAACTTCTGCTTTGCTCCAAATGCTCCAGAAAGCTCCAATATCTCCAATAATGTTCCCAACGTGCTATGACCTGTAAAAGACTCTAAAAGACTCCAAAATACTATAGAGACTCTATAAAAAGGACTTATATCATGGCTTAAATAGGGTAAAAACCATGATATATCAACTCCCCCAGACTTAGCCTTTGCTTGCCCTCAAGCAAATAGAAGCCTAAATCAGAGAAAGAAGTTTGAAAACACGGAGACTCACCTATTCAGGAACCATCACAGATATCCTTTTCTCAAGCACCCAAATGTTACCTAACCAGCTTTTGATCTAAGGAGCATTCTCTGTAAGTGGCTTTAGTTCCACCTAAGGAGCATTCTCTGTACTCCAGTCTCCAAGCCCAGCAGCTTGCTTAGAACCATCGACCAACTCTCCTTCTGGCCGTAGGGTATCGACCGATACCAGGGTGGTATCGATCGATACCGTTGATGCTGAATCAAGCATCTTCGAGTATCCAGCAGTTTCGTCACACGAACGGACCTCTGAAGTGGCCGAACAGACCAATGCTCTCTCCAGTGGATCCTCAGGGTGCATCTCCAGGAAGTACTCTTCAGCTATGTCACTGAAGGTGTCCACATAGAATGTTTGCCCATCGATGGTTGGCCTTTTCATAATCTTTTCCATGTTAAAGGACATTACCAAGTCACCGATGTTGAGAGCTATCTATCCATTCCTGCAGTCAATTAAGGCTCCAGCAGTTGCAATGAATGGTCTGCCCAGGATAAGAGGATCCTTAGGCTCAGCATCGTACTTCAGGACGATGAAATCTGTTGGGATCAAGCAATTCCCAATCTTGATTGAGACATCTTCAAGTAGTCCCTCTGGAAGTCGCACTGAGCGATCTGCAAGTACCAGCGAAATCCTCGTAGATTGGAAGTCTGTCATCCCCATTCGCTTGGCAACTGAGTGTGGCATAAGGTTCACACTTGATCCAATATCGCAGAGAGCTCGCTCAAATCTCTCTGTGAAGATAGTGCAGTCCAAAACAAAGCTCCCTGGGTCTGGTAGCTTCTTGAGAATTTTGTTGAGCAGGATCGCACTGCACTCAGATGTGATCATCATGACACCTTCCTCTAGGTTCACATTGCTAGAGACCATTTTCTTCACATATCTCCTGAAAGCTGGAGAAGTCTTAATATCATCAACAAAAGGAAGCTCCACAACCAACTTATCCAGCATAGCTTTGCATCTGACATCTTCCCATTCCTTCCTTGTCAGCTTAGGAAGTATAGGATAAGGTGCCTTGGGTGTATACACCCTCTCCTTGACAATCTCGGGCTCCTTCTCTGGCTGTGTCTCAGCATCGATCGATACTTCAGGGGTATCGATCGATACACGGGATTTTGGATCCACTCGGGCAGATGTCTGGACTGGTGTCTATCGACACTGGCTGGTATCGATTGATACCTGTGGATTCTCAGAATCCCAATCGTCATCTCCAGCAAGATCGACGAGATTTCCTGCAATTGGGCTTTTCTTCACTCCTGTAAGCACCTCTTTTCCACTCCTCAAGGTGATGGTGTTGATGTGTGCCCTTGGATTCTCAATTTTCCCTGGAAGAAAACCTTCCTGCCTCTTTACAGCTGCTGCTGTTTGAGCCACCTGAGTTTCCAGCTTCTTCTGGGAAAGATTGATGGCTTCGATTTTCCCATTCAAATCGATGTACAGAGAGTCAAACTTCCCATTGTAATCCCCCTGCAACTTATGCTGTCCCTGAAGAATCTGTTCCATCATGGATTCCATCTTACTCTCCATGGTTTTTGGAGAGATGGGTTGGTATGAAGAATTCCCAAAAGTTCGAGTGAAATCGCTGCTCTGAAGTGGTTTCTAAGTAAATTGCTTTGCCCCGAAACCAGATTGGTTCCCCTCAAACTTGTACCCACCTTGCTGATTGTTGTTGTTGAAGTTTCAGTTGTTGTTGTTCCCAAATCGCTGACCCTGAAAACCAGAACCACCAACGTAGTTAACATCCTCTTATTCTTCTTCCACATTAGCGACTTCATCAGCAAAGTGCACATATTTCTTCGACTTCCCGATCAGGAAATCCAGTTTGGCTTGCACGTCAGCAATCTGCGATCCATCAATTTCTCCAGCTAGCTTCTTGCGCTCGAAATCAGCATTCTTGGTGCTATTACTAGACGCCAAGTTCTCGATCAGCACAACCGCGTCATCCGGATACCTAGTGAAGAAGTTCCCATTACTCGCAGCATCCATACCCATCTGGTATCTCCAATCAACCCCTTTGTAGAAAGTGCCCAGCAGCTGCACCTGAGTGAACCCATGGTGCGGACAATCTCTCTTATAAGACTTGAAACGAATCCATGAAGCTTTGAATGCCTCAGTCGGACCCTGAGCGAACTGAGAGATCTTGTTCCTGAGCTCCTCGGATCTTGCATCATCATAGAAATTTATCAGGAACGCATTCTTCGTCTCATCCCATGTAGTTAGCGAATCATGAGCTAGCTGCTTCAACCACTAAGCAGCATCCCCACCAAGATAGTACGGGAAGAGTTTGCTGAAAAGGAATCATTGGGCACTCCATTGTACTTCATACCAGTGACCAAGTCCTCGAACCTTTCGATATGATCCATGGGATGCTCATGAGGTAGGCCATGGAATGGGTTCTGACTTACGAGAGCGTAATACGCATGCTTCAGCTCGAAGTCATTCCTCTGAAAAGTTGGGATGCGAATCGCAGCTCGATTGGCATAGAACTGATCAGGCCTGTTGTGCTCACCAAGTGTTCTAGGTCGATCACCTGCAGCATTCCCAACGTTGGCGCGCCCAGCTGGCGCGACAATCTCAACAACAGCAGCAGGGACAACGACGTTTCCAGCTTCATCAAGTCTCTGCCCTCCCTCATTGCACACATGACCCTCTTGGTCTGTCAAGACTCCAGCTTCATCAGCTCTTAAAACCACTGGGTTGTTCATCCCTGATGTCTGCTTTGTCTTTCTGTTTGTGCGTTCTAAACGTGCTAGCTTCTCTAACGATAGATTGACTAGCGGAGTGCTCTTGTTTCTTCTGGTTTCACGATTACGCATGCACCTGAAACACAAAGATCAAGAACGTAAGTAACCAAACAAAATACGTTGAGTATCGATCGATATCAACAAAGAAATCGCCTGTGTATCGACCGATACTAGGTAGTATCGATCGATACCGACGGGCTTAGTCGAAACTCGACAGCTAAAATCTAAAGGAGAAATTGAGTCCCCGGTAACGGCGCCAAAGTTGATATGCTCAAATTAATACCCTAAACAGTACTAAAGCAGTTGATGCAGTATATCAGGGGTCGAACACAAGAACTCAGAGAAATCACACAATAGATTAAATAGAATCGAATCAAGCTAAGCAGTTCAGATTAAACAAAAGCAGTAAGCAGTAAACGAGTTGTAATTCGATGGGAAAGAGATAGGTTCAGGGATATTTCTCAGAAAATCAATGAATGCAAAATAAACTAACTAATCAGGGTTCAGGTTAAGCACGATTCTTGAACTCAAATCACTAAAGGATAATTAACCAACTGTCGTTGCGAAAACTATCTAAATCTAAATCCTAGGAATTCCAAATCTCTTTGCGAATCCTAAAGTCTAAATCAGCTTTAATTTCAAGTTTGATATGTTCACAAATCAATTAAACCAAATCTCTTTGCGAATAATCAATTTGCTCACCTAAAGTTCTATCAGGTAATTAATCGCACTGTCGTGCCTAATCAATTATCCTAAGAACTAATTCAGATTATGAACCCTAAATAACCAATCAACCTAGTATTCAAAGAAATCCCTTATGAGAATCCCTAAACCTAACAAGATGATTTACTCAGACATGGAAATTGAATCAATAAACATGTTTGAATAAATACTCAATAGAAAATAAGAAAGAGTAACAAAAGGTTTTGAGATCTGATCTCGGACGAAGGGAGATTCAGACTTGTCTCTCTCACCAAGTTCTCTCTTAAACCAAAGTAAAATAAAGCATAGCCATAAAAGTGGCTGTAAAATCCCTATAAATAACCTAAAACACGAATTGGGGCTTCTTGTAATTATTAAAGACTTCTGGGCACTTTTGCAATTCTTCAAGTCTTGGAAAACTCGCGGGTCGTGTCTTGCTGCGATGGGTATCGATCGATACTAGCCAGTATCGATCGATACCAAGGCTTCATATCGGGTTCTCAGCAACACGAACTTCTGCTTTGCTCCAAATGCTCCAGAAAGCTCCAATATCTCCAATAATGTTCCCAACGTGCTATGACCTGTAAAAGACTTTAAAAGACTCCAAAATACTATAGAGACTCTATAAAAATGATTTATATCATGGCTTAAATAGGGTAAAAACCATGATATATCACAATTCAAGCACATGATCATCATCTCCAACAAGTTTTGACTCAATAAAACAACGAATGACTCGATAAAACGACAAATTTTTTTTATTTTATGACTCTAAGAAAAACAAAAACAATGTCAGCAGACACCTCCCCCATACTTAAACAACACTGTCCCCAGTGTTATCTATCATAGAGTAGGTAAAAGAAAACAAAAGAACATAATAGAATTAAGAAAAACAAGAAGTTACCGTGCTGGAACATCTGGTGTCGATAGACACACAACCTGGTATCGATCGATACCCGGCTTAAATCGACATGATGAACCGTACATTCGCGATTGGTGTCGACCGATACCAATGTGGTATCGATCGATACTCGGGCGATTTCGAGTTTTGCTCCTTGTTTATCCTGACACAAACACAGAACGAAAAATAAAAAGAAAAATGACTCAAAAGCAGACTCACCAGTGGGTTGCCTCCCACCAAGCGCTCGTTTAAGGTCAGTAGCTTGACTTTGGCTCAGGTGATCAGTCAGGAGAAGATTGAGAACTTACTCCTATGCAATTTTCACAGCTAGATACTTGCAGACTCAGAGTTCTGCTTAACATGCTCTCCATAAATTCCTTTCCTTTCTCTTTCAGCTCCGAAGTAAGAAGAACTCGAGCCTTAGAGAATGGCTCCGAAGTTCCTTTGCACTTCACCTTGTACTCAATCGAATCCCCATCACACTTCTGAGGGATTAAGGTCATAAAGGGAGCACCTTTTACTCCTTTGCTCTTCGCCTTCTTCTTTGTTGCTTTAGCCTTCTTGACAACTTTCTTGGGGATGCTGGGCGGTTCAACCAAAATGTCTATGACAGTTGGGTCGTCAGGAGGCTCTTCCAAACGATCAACTGCCAATGTCTCTCTTGTGACAACAGTGAAGCACGAGACATGTGTGGGAGCACCTCTAGAGGGAATGGCATCATAGTAGACCTCTCCGTCAATGTAAGAGAAAGAGAGTCTCTTATTAGTTGTGTCTATGATCGCGCCAGCAGTAGCCATAAACGGTCATCCCAGGAGCAAATAAACCTCAGATCCTTCGCTCATCTCAACAACCTGAAAATTAGTGGGCACCAGACAATCTCCTACTTTTACAGGCAAAGCATGGATAGTACCGTATGGAGGTGAGGTGGAGGAGTTCGCAAACGTGAGAAGCATCGTAGGGGGTCTTATATCAGCCCTCAATCGTTCAGCAATGTCCCTTGATATTTCATTGACGCTAGATCCTGAGTCAACGAGAGACGCATCGAATTCAACTCCAGAGATGGAGCAGGGAACTGCGAATTTCCCTGGGTCTTCCCTCTGGGTCAACTGCCTCAGCGGTAGTGACTTGCGTCTTGCCTTGATGAAGAGTGCCTTAATTTCTTCCAGAGTTTCTTTGCAATCTTTGAAGTGACTTAGCAGAGGCCAGCCCTCCAGAGCTTCTTCGAAAGTGAACGAGTGGGGTATCCTTCGTACCATCTTCTCAAAGCCACGCAGCTGCTTTGGAGTGATGGGGGCTCGGAGGTGTTGAGGAATAGGATTCAACTTCTTGGGCTTGTGAGGTCTGTCAACACTCATACTATGCTCCTTTGCAGTATCTGGGAGGGTATCGATCGATACAGGTAGGGTATCGATCGATGCCGGGGTGGTGTTCGAATTCTCATCGTCAGATATATCATCAACCACAGGAAACTCCACGACAAGCTTATCCAGCATAGCTTTGCATCTGGCATCCTCCCATTCCTTCTTTGTCATAATACGAGGCATATGATAAGGTATTATGGGTTTGTACACCCTCTCCTTGACAATCTCAGCCTTCTTCTCGACCTGCGTCTCAGAATCGATCGATACTGGAGGGGTATCGATCGACACATGTGATTTTCCATCCAATCGTGCAGGCGTCTGGACTGGTATCGATCAATACTGGTTGGTATCGATCGATACCTAGGCGATTTCAGAATCCCAGTCGTCATATTCAACAGCATCGTCGAAAATTCCTGCATCAAAACCCTTCTCTACCACTGCAGTGGCTTCTTTAGCACTTCCTATGGTGATTGCATTGACGTGTGCTCTTGGATTCTCAGTTTTCCCTGGAAGAAAACCTTCATGCCTTTTCACAGCTGCTGCTGTCTGAGCGACCTGAGTTTCCAGCTTCCTCCGGGTCTGATTGATAGCTTCAATTTTCCCATTCAACTCAATGTACAGAGAGTCAAACTTCCCATTGAAGTCACCTTGCAACTTCTCTTGTCCCCGAAGAATCTGTTCCATCATGAATTCCATCTTATTCTCTGTGGACTTTGGAGAGATGGGCTGGTATGAAGAGTTCCCGTAATTGCGAGTGTTGTTTTTGAAGTTTCGGTTGTTGTTGTACCCAAATTGTTGACCCTGAAATCCAGAACCACCAACGTAGTTAACATCCTCCACTTCATCTCCACCGATATTATCGACTCCATCAGCAAAGTGTACAGCTTTCTTCGACTTCCCAATCAAGAAGTCCAACTTGGCCTGAACCTCAGCAATCTGCGATCCATCAACTCCTCCAGCTTGTTTTTTCTGCTCGAAATCAGCATTCTTGGTGCTATTACTAGACGCCAAGTTCTCAATCAACACAACCGCATCATCTGGATACCTGGTGTTGAAGTTCCCATTACTCGCAGTATCCAAAACCATCTGGTACCTCCAATCGATTCCTCTGTAGAAAGTACCCAGCAGGTGAACCTGAGTGAACCCATGGTGCGGACAATCTCTCTGATATGACTTGAAACGTGTCCAAGCAGCTTTGAGTGCCTCTGTTGGACCTTGAGAAAATTGAGAGATCTTGTTCCTGTGCTCCTCGGATCTCGCATCATCATAGAAATTGTTCAGGAATGCGTTCTTCGTCTCATCCCATGTAGTTAGCGAACCAGGAGCCAACTGCTTCAGCCAATAAGCAGCATCCCCACTAAGAGAGTATGGGAAAAGTTTGCAGAAGAGGAACTCATTGGGCACTCCATTGTACTCCATACCAGTGACCAAATCTTCGAACCTCTCGATATGATCCATGGGATGTTCATTAGATATGCCATGGAAAGGATTCTGACTCACAAGAGCGTAGTACGCAGGTTTCAGCTCAAAATCATTCCTCTGAAAAGTTGGGATGCGAATCGCAGATCGATTGGCATAGAACTGATCAGGTTTGTTGTGCTCAGCAAGTGTTCTACCTCGATCAACTGCAGCATTCCCAACAACAGCAGCAGGAGGGACAATGACGTTTCCAGCTTCATCAAGTCGTTGCCCTCTCTCATTGCACACTTGACCCTCTTGGTCTCTCAAGACTCCAGCTTCATCAGCTCTTAATACCACTGAGTTGTTCATCCCTGATGTTTGCTTTGTCTTTCTGTTTGTGCGTTCCAAAAGTGCAAGCTGCTCCAAAGACACTTGACCCTCTTGGTCTCTCACAGTAAAAGAGTTGTAAATTCGATAGAGGAAAATATAGGCCCAAGTCTTTGTTCTAGAGAGAAAAATGGAGAAAAAGCATAAAAAAGGAGTTAGATCTAAAAAATGGGTCTAAAAAATATTTAAAATTGTTTTCTTGAGCTGGGTCGGACCGGGTCAACCCGAGACAAACCGGGTATTGACCCGGCCGAAACTTGGATACACCTTCAGTGAATCGGTCATAACTCCTGAACCTTACATCCGAATGATCTGAATCCAACTCCATCAGACAGCTAACTCCTTCCTCTACAACTTCTATAAAGAACTCTAAAGCTGAATCCGAATGTAAACCCTTCGTCTGGGTTGATCTTTCAGGCGTCGTATTTGGAGCAGAACTCGTTCGGATGCCTGACAGACATGTCCTTGCTCTATTGGCCATAACGCTTGCACCTAATATCTGAATGACCTAAAACTCCAGAAGAAATCCAACTCAATTATCTACAACTTTTATGAAGTACGCAGAAGCTGAATCGGAGCGGAAACCCTTCTTCTGGGTTGATCTTTCAGATGTCGTATTTGGAGCATAACTCGTTTGGATGCCAGACAGACACGTCCTTGCTATATTTGTCATATCTCTTGAACGGCAGATCTGATTTACATTAAACCACAACTAAACGAACTTCAGCTCGATTTTCTATGACTTTCATGAAGACCTCAGATTAAACTGGGCACGGGAAAGTCTTCATTTGGCCTGATCTTTGAGTCACTTCTGCTGGTACTGCATCGATTAGTTGCATCGACCTGTGGAGTCGATGTAACTGTCCTGAGGTGAAGCATCGAGGTAACAGGTCAATGTAAGAAGGGGGTGGGTCGATGTTAAGGGCCTGGACCTCCACCGATCAGTTGCATCGCTCCGTGGCGTCGGTGTAAGTCGAAGCTTACTCAGCAGGCGGACATATCTCTGGTAAAATGGCCGTAACTCCCGAACCACACGTCCGAATGGCCTGAATCCAACTTTGGTAGACATCTAACTCACCCATCTACAACATTTATGACAGTCATCCAAGACGATTCAGATCGGAGGGCCTCCTTCCAGCCACTTCGTTCCGGTGTACCGGATGGACCTTGCACTCTACTTTGGTCCAACTCTCCAAATATGCCTAAATTGCCTCCAATCACCTAGAAAGTACTCCAAAACATGCAAGAACTCAATAGACCTAATAAAATATGTCATAATCTCTAAATGAGACCTAAATGCAAGACAAAACCATGATTATGCATGTAAATGACACAAAACTCTAAGTGAGATGCATGCTAAAACATGCAATATATGAGTATGTCAACTCCCCCAAACTTAAACATTTGCTTGTCCTCAAGCAAACAAGAATAAGAAAAGGTAGAAGCCTAAAAATTGGAGCTCAAATCCAAAAGTCTCATAAAAAGAATTCAACTCAATGTACAAGTTTCTAGGTCTAAGATACGATCAAACAAGTCTACTCAAAAAGAGCTAGCCATATCCTTCCCTAAACAAATCAAATTCAAGCCTTAACCTACACAAGCATTAATATAATCCAATCCTTTAACATTCATTAATTGTTTCAAGTGAATCATGCTCATACAAAGCAAGTGAATCCATTTGGGTAGGGTGAAGATCTTGCAAGGGATTCTCTCAATGAATAAGCAAGCTTTAGCAAAATGCTAAGATTAAATGGAAATCTATGCATACAAGGATAGACTCACATCTACCCAATGCCCAAATCGTCTCTAACCCTAGCATATCTACCCATGAAGTCTTCATCCTAAGCTACCCTTTTCTCACTTGCCTTTTTGCCTTCATGTCCCATGCGTGAACTCCTTCTTCCACTTCATCCTTTCTCACTTGGGGAATTTCTTCTTCTCCATTGAATCTTGTGGTCTCGTGCTTCTTTTTTTTTTCTTTAGCTCTTCTTTCTTTCTTTTTCTTTGTCTTGCCTCATCATTAACCAATTGATGCTTTAGCCAATTTTTGGCTTTTTCCTTCGTTTCTATGAGGTTATAACTATCACTAAGAGCTATTCTTGATAACTTGCACTAACAACATCACAATATTACATTCCCCTTTCACCTTCACTTCCTTCTTTTGAACTCACTTCCTTCTTATTCACAATCCCATTAGTCACATAATTTCGTTCACAGTCAAGCCCAAAACTTCCCTTTCCCACAATCCTAGCCTAGTCTAGCCTTTGATGTTCAGCTAGATCTACATGCAAACCTATCTTTGTCGCCCTAAACTAAACACTTTTTGCCAAGCTTACTCGAAAAATTAGGCCTCACATACGCACACTAAAGATTTTGGCTTGAAAGGAGGGTAGGTTAAAGGTATGGTAAACCGTTCCAATGATGGGAATCGGCTACTTGGACTAGCAAAAGAGTGGTGAAAAGGATAAGAGAGCCCAAGTAGGTATATGGTAACCATAAATTCACTATGCAATGCATAAGCACGATAATTTCAATGTCAAAATTATGGTTTTCACTTAGGTAGGATTGGAATCAAATCAAAACTTGCTTTAGCTACGACCCTAGTAATGAAACGCAAGATCGAGATATGGTTCATCCTTGATTTCAACACGAGATCAAAAGCATCAAATAACAAGCAACGAGGGCATTCAATCAAGCTCTAAAAATGATACTTTACAAGGATAATCTATCATTGCTCCTAATGCTCATGCAAAGCTACCTAATATGCTATGCATCTAGACTCAATCCTAGATATGAAATGCAAACAATTTCAAAAAATTTCAAAATTATTGAAAATGCATGATATGCATGAGACTCAAGATGCAAAAGGCCAAATAAGATCACCAAAAACAAAGTTAGATAACACACAAACCCTCCCCCAAACTTAAATTACACAGTCCCTTGTGTAAGAGAAGCTTAAGAGATCTAAACAATGCATGAAAGAAAGAGAGAAGATATGATTCTAAATGCTATGTACAAAGTTTGGAGTATTGCCTTGGACATGAATGGAGGAAACGAGAGTGATCGCCTCAATCCTACACACCTTTGTCCTTAAGTCCATGACCATTAGACCATCAAGAACCTTGCAACCACTCAAAAAAAGATCAAAAAGAACAAAAAAACATAGAACGACATGAAAATAAAGTATGTACAATGATAAGCTTGGGGTGTCTCCCAAGAGCACTTTGTTTAAGGTCACTAAGTTTGACTTTGGTTACCCTTTTAGGCGGGTGAGAGAGGAGTGTGAGCACTCCATGGTGGATCCTCGAGCTCGAGCTCGAGCTTGAGCACCTTGCTCATGACTTCCTCAAGACCGGCTTGCCCTTTTTCTTTGAGCTCGGGTGTGAGGATCGCCTTGACCGAGGCAAAGGGCTTGGATCTTCTCATTTGATCTTGTACTCAATCACTCCATCCTTGTGCTTCCAAGGAGTGAGAGTCATCATATAAGGCTCGGACCTAGACCCATCAAGCTTGCTTGGTTTGTTTTTCACCTTACTTTTGGTCCTTGTTCTCTTCTTTGCAACCTCGCTACTTTCAACCTCAAATTCCATCGTTGTGTGGAAGAGGGATGCTAAACAATCTCCATCCAATGCATGGGATTCTTCACCATTACCATAACCAAAAGCTCTTTCTCCAAGAGAAAACGGAAACAAGATGAGCTTGATGCTATCATGGGGCACTCCTCCGATTTTAAACGTGTCACACAACCTCTCAAAGGAATCCAAGTGATCATAAGGGTTTCCACCTTTGTCCCCAAGAATCTAGACTCTTGAATCAACTTAACAAAGCTTGTCGTGATCTCATATGCCTCGGCTTCGATTGGTAGTGGGTGAATTCCATATCTCGATCCATGACAACATGGAGTGTCAAAACACCCAACCGTTGGTTTCTCCTTTGGAATTTGGATCGGATTTGATGCCAATTCTTGAGGTTGTGGCATTTCTTGAGGTTGTGGGGCTTGAAGAATGTTCCTTTGGTAGTCCATCTCCAACACCTCAAGTGACCTTGTCTCTCCATCACTTTTCCTTTGGACTTGGTACCCTCTTTGATCGTCCGTATCCAATACTTCAAGTGATCTTGTCTTTCCATTGCTCCTTTTTTTGATTTGGTACCTTTGAAAGCACAATAGAACTAAGGAAGACAAGTTAGTGACAATGTACAAGAGAAAATTCATCATCTCGATGAGATGCATGCTCTTAGTGATGTGCATTAACATAATGTAAATAAAAGCTTGATCTCAAAAAGAATCTAAATTCTATTGACTAAACTAGAACACCAAATCGGCAACGGTGCCAAATGATAAATAGAATTTTATCCTACTTAAGAATCAATCCTAAATACACATGTCATTGTAGTGTTTTAGGTGTCAATCCAATATAGGGTCTAGTTCAATGCAACAAGAATACAAGACACTCTTTAATTCAAGCAAACAAAGTGGTTTTGGTGATTAAGCTAGTGAACTATCAATTAAAAGACAAGTGACAAGAGCTAAAGACACTAAACGGTGAATAAAACAATGATAAAAGGCGAATTCAAGGATAAGGTCATTGAGATAGGGCAATCCAATGGCTAATTAATGATGTCCAATGCTTAATGAAGACTAATCCCTAGGCAAAGATCACTAATCTTAACTAATCCTCTCTCAAGGCATTAAATACTTTGCTAATTACTAATTCAAGATCAAATTCTCATTTGTGAATCACTAATTAGCAAGCTTTAAGTCTATCATTCAATATCAACCAAATAATCACTCTAGACAACTAATCCCTTAGGCTATAAATGAATATCTCTTGATTAGTTCATCAAGACATTTCATCAAACACCTTGTGTGCATGAAATGCCTTTTGATATAAATCCACTTTCTCAAGCTAGATCTAGCTTTAAAACCACTAATCAAGAAGGGAAATCATATAATCTAATTACTAGACATCATTAATCATCCATCAAATTACCCTAAATCTACCAAACCCTCAAATCCTAAAAGACTACTCACTAGTCATGAAGAACACATCAAATCTTGTGAAATAGGTGATGTTAATCAGGATTAAGGAATAGGAAAGTGAAAGATTAGAGAAATATGAAAAGATATAAACTCAAACTTGCATATATCAAAGAGATCTTTGGGAACAATCCCAAAAACCCTAAAAAGACAAGTCTTTGTTCTAGAGAGAAAAATGGAGAAAAAGCATAAAAAAGGAGTTAGATCTAAAAAATGCGTCTAAAAAATATTTAAAATTGTTTTCTTGAGCTGGGTCGGACCGGGTCAACCCGAGACAAACCGGGTATTGACCTGGCCGAAACTTGGATACACCTTCAGTGAATCGGTCATAACTCCTGAACCTGACATCTGAATGATCTGAATCCAACTCCATTAGACAGCTAACTCCTTCCTCTACAACGTCTATAAAGAACTCTAAAGCTGAATTCGATTTTAAACCCTTCGTCTGGGTTGATCTTTCAGGCGTCGTATTTGGAGCAGAACTCGTTCGGATGCATGACAGACATGTCCTTGCTATATTTACCATATCTCTTGAACGGCAGATCTGAAGGACATGAAACCACCACTAAACGAACATCTGCTAGATAGTCTATGACTTTCATGAAGACCTCAGATTAAACTGGGCACGGGAATGTCTTCATTTGGCCTGATCTTTGAGTCACTTCGGCTGGTGCTACATCGATCAGTTGCATCGACCTGTGGAGTCGATGTAACTGTCCTGAGGTGAATCATCGAGGTAACAGGTCGATTTAAGAAGGGGCTGGGTCGATGTTAAGGGCCTGGACCTCCACCGATCAGTTGCATCACTCTGTGGCGTCGGTGTAGGTCGAAGCTTACTCGGCAGACAAACATATATGTGGTACAATGGCCGTAACTCCCGAACCATACGTCCGAATGGGCTGAATCCAACTTTGGTAGACAGCTAACTCACCCCTATACAACATTTATGAAGGTAATCCAAGCCGATTCAGATCGGAAGATCTCCTTCCAGCCACATCTTTCCGGTGTATCGGATAGACCTTGCACTCTACTTTGGTCCAACTCTCCAAATATGCCTAAATTGCCTCCAATCACCTAGAAAGTACTCCAAAACATGCAAGAACTCACTAGACCTAATGCAATATGTCCTAATCTCTAAATGAGACCTAAATGCAAGACAAAACCATGATTATGCATGTAAATGACACAAAACTCTAAGTGAGATGCATGCTAAAACATGCAATATATGAGTATGTCAATGTGCGAGGCTGGTCGTGAGTGATGAAGAGCGAGGCTATACACATCAAGTAAGCCATATATCTGGGAACCGGATAAGTTACCATCGAACTGGTGGTTCTCCTCAAGAAAGCGTATCACACGCTTGAAACGTCTCTCCATGGCTGCGTATTCTAGTATGTGTGTGTGTGAGGAGCTCGCGTGAGCGGATGATGCATGGGCATGTGGAAGTAGGAGTAATCGAGAACGTTCTGCAGCTGCGTCTCGCTTGGCCTTGGCCACTAGGAACTGGCTGATAGTGTATGGTAGATGAGGGACAATGGGTACATAGTCCGTTGTCTCCGGTCACCACTGAGGAACTCCTCCTTCTCGTCTTTGGGTTCTTGAACTTGGAACACATATGCTGCGTATAGTCTACTTCTGTAATCCTACACACCTAATCACTTTAGTACTCGGACTGTTACTTCCGTTGCTTCCGACTCCGCCCGGGAAAGAAGTTAATAATGCTATCAAAGGTCGTTTCCGCCCACAATTCCTCCGTAAGTATACTTTCGAAATCTTACGACGGATTTGCTCGTCTACCCTAGGTCAAGCGATTAGATACAGCTCTCCTCTGGCTTTAAAATGCCTAATATCAGTTGCTAAGACGGTTAGTCAAGCAACACATTAACAACAAGGATAGAACGAAGAACCCTAATCGGTATCCCAGACTAAAAACCTCATGGAATCGAACCATAATCTCCCCTTCAAACCCCTTTCACCCAACAAGAGAATTACTCAGCCATAGCTTAGGTAAACATATTCAATATATTCAAAAGAAAACAGCGCATAAAAAGGGATGGAGAAAGCTTCTCTATCGAAGAACACGGATGAAGAATCCTTCTCCCAATCCTTGAAAAACCAAGAACACAAGTTGCTAGGGGTTTGCCTCTGCCAAGAAGAGTGAAAATAATCTAACGTGTCTGTCGAAGAGGCATAAAATAAGTATTTATAGAGCTTATCTTCATTTAGGGTTTGATGGGAAATAACAACTTTGGCCTCGGTGAAGAAACGAGTCGATTTGGTCGCGCATGGTCCTGGTCGCGTGTGCGGGCTCTCTGGGAGTGGCGAAACGCCTCTTGGCCGCGGGTGGAGACTCTTCAGGAGTGGCAAAATGCTTTCTGGCCGCAGCTCCAGCTCCTCCATGCGCGATGGCTTCATCTTCGGGGCAGCTGCATCTGCCTTCAGTGCTTCAGGTGTATTTAAGGAGCCAACCATTGGATTGCCTCTAATCCAATTTCATTTGAAATCTGGTTGTTTCAACTTTCTTGTGTCCAAATTTTGGGATGATCAGACGGTGAAAAGGTCTCCATTAGCTGCAAGACTTCTTGACGATCCAAATTTATCCAAAAACGTACTTTTGCTCCGAAATGCACTCTTTTATGCCGAGTTACCTGAAACATCTTTCCAATCTCTAAAATATAAAAACCACTTGAAAACCTTCGAAAATGGAGTTAAACACCTGCAAAAAAAATATGTAATTGATCCATAAAAACGGTCAAAAATCGGTGTTATCAACTCCCCCAGAATTAGATCTTTGTTAGTCCTCAAACAAAACAGAATTCTAAACTCGGAAAGAGATTTTTGAAAATATGGGAACTAACAAAATTCTCAGTGACCGTCCTTCTAAACCATGACCAACGTAATGCATCAATCAGACTGCTGCAAAACTCCTCCTTCGTCGGGACTCTTCTCCCTTTGACAGAACTTTTCTGTCGTTCCCCCGGACTTAGATTTTTCTCCGGGTAATGATTCGAACGGCTTCTTACTTCTCACATATTGAAACATAGTTGCCTTGGTAAAAATATAGACTACTCTAAGACTCTTAGGCTTTTATTTCCTTTCCTTTCGAGTTTTTTTTTTTTGTTTTTAGAAAGGGGAAACTCCTTTAAACGGAAGTACAAAAATTACCAGTTACAAACAATTTCCAAGGTAACTTTTTAGCTTGATTTGTCGATACCTCCACAACCGAATCCGTCTAGTCTCCCATTTTTTGGAGTGACTGAAAAATTGTGTCGTTCTTCCCTCTCCAGCGTTTTGCACATATCTGCACATAACAAGAGAGTTGCATGAGGTTTGAACAAAGGTTAAGTTTCAGGTCTGATACCGGCTAAAGATGAACCGGCTATCTAGGACAACAAAGAGTGGTAAAAATGAAAAAGATGTCCTAGATGTATGGCTCGTTGTCTCGCCTAAAATAATTGATAAGAAAATTAAATATAGATTAAGTCCAAATAAAATGAGCTAGTATATCCTGTCAGAAATAATTTCTATGGCTCGAAATCCTCTGGGGATGTCGCATTGAAAACACTTTAGCTACCACCTAGTCTAGTACTAAACCACAAAAGAGCTAGCACGAGGAAATAGCGTAGAAGCACACTGGTCTATATCATAATAGATTTTGTTCTTATGTTCCTGAAAAATACTTAATAAAAATACTACACGAGGTCTTACAAATTCAGCGAGAATTAAAAAGATCCAAAGAAAAGAAAAATAGATTAGTAATGGATAAACATCCTCCTCCAGACTTAAATCACATTTTCCTCAGTGTGAAAAAAGTTGGTGAAAGGATGGTAAAATCATTAAAATAAAATATAAGGTGAAAGAGATCGATTAAACCGTGGTGGTGAAGTGCATGGCTAGGCGTCGCCTGAGCCATCTGTCTCAGAGTCGGGCGTGTTGCCATCGAACTGGTGGTGCTCTTCGAGGAAACGCATTATGCACATGTATCGTCTCTCTTGGCGTGCTATCTTCTTCTCCATGGCTGCGTATTCTGATCCGTGTTGGTGAGACGAACTCGCGGATGCTGCACGAGCATGTAATTGTTGAAGTAGTCGAGCACGCTCTGCCTCGGCGTCTCGGTTGGCCTTGGCCACTAGGAACTGTCCAATCGTGTATGGTAGGTGTAGGGCTGTAGGTATGTAGTCCATCTCTTCCGGTATCCATCTAGGTGCTGCTCCTTCTCGGAGTCTAGGGACATAGTTAGAAGGTAAGAAGAAAAAGTAGGACTCACTGACATTAGTGCAATATTTGTAACCAAATCTGTCGGGGTCGAGTGAAGTACGAGAGATCGTGCGGTCTCGAGAAAATTGCATCAAGTCGAACCAGCTTTTTTGGAGTGGAACCTCGTTCGAGAAATCGAAGTGCACGGCTTGTAGAATCGATGTGATGATGCTTCCGAAGGCGGTAGTAGCGTCCTCGGGTTTTGTGGCGGGCGCGTCGTGTTTCACCTTCACCAAGTTCTTCGCGACGATACAAGATTAGCAAGCATAGTGCGGGTCGTCAGTGAAAGGTAATTGAAGGGTGACAAGCTCGCCTTAGAGGACACTCCCCACGTTTGCTCTTGAGAATATGGTGTACGCTAAGAGCTTGTGTGTATAGCGGACAGCGGGATGCGTGAGTATGGCGGCTTTGGACCATCCGTTGTCGTAGACGCATTGTCCTATTATGCTCCATAGACCTTCATCGGGATTCTCCTCGGGGTGAATCTCATCGAGATATTGAAGCTTCAAAGCTTCACAAAGTTCCGGGATCGTTAGAGCATAAGAATATCTGCGAATGGTAAAAGTAAGTGTACCGTCGTTCGCTCTCGCATTAGAGCGTCTCTCGTAGCAAATGGTGACGGTCGATAAGAATTCTTTGGTGAGATCTTCATATGTAGGGAGATTGATGATATATCATGGTTTTTACCTGCTTTTAACCATGATATAGGTCTTATTTATATAGTCTTTCTAGTATTTTTGGAGTCTTTTCGAGTCTTTTCAGGTTTAGGTACGTTTGGAGCTAAATTGGAGATATTGGAGCATTTTGGAGCCAAGCAAGATCATGCAGCTGAAGGATCAAGTTGAAGTCCTGGTGTCGAGCGACACCAGCCTGAAGAGTTGATACAGAAGCTATGGATCGATCGATACCACTTATGGTGTCGGTCGATACTGATCGCATGAAGGGAAGGATCGCAACTTTTTACAAGTCTGAAGATTTTACACTTTGGTCCAGAAGACTTTAATAATTACAAGAATCCCAGAACGTGTTTTAGCATTATAATTAGGTTTTTCAGCCACGTTTTTGGCTAAGCTTTATTCTATCTTTGGTTTTGATTGAGAGAGCTTTCGAGGGAGACATGTCTGAAACTCTGTTCGTCCGAGAGAAGATTTTGAACCCTTGTTTTTATTTCTCCTTTATTATTAATTTCAGAGATTTATTCAATCATGTTGTTTGTTTCTATCTCCATGTCTGAGTAGATCTTATGTTAGGTTTAGGGTTCTCAATAAAGGATCTCTTTGAATGTTAGGTTAATTAGTTGGTTAGGGTTCATAATCTGAATTAGTTCTTCACCATATGTTGTTCTTAAAGCTAATTCTGGATTGATCACCTGGAACTTAGATCTTCGGTTAATCGATTAGGCACGACAGTGCAATTGATGATCTGATTGAACCAAGGGTGAGCAAAATAACAATCTGCAAATAAATTTGGTTTAGTTGTTTTGTGAACATATCGAACCTGGACTTAAAGCTAGTTTAGTCTTTAGGATTAGCAAAGAAATTTGAAATTCTGAGATCTAGACTTAGATAATTCTCGCAACGACAGTTGGTTAATTATTGTTTAGTGATTTGAGTTCAAGAACTGGGCTTAACCTTAATCCTAACTAATTAGTTTATCTGCATTCTCTGATTTCATGTGAAATACCCTGAACCTATCTCCTCTCCATTGAATTTACAACCTTTTAATTTACGTTACTACTTTCGTATTTCATTGATTTACGTAGCTTAATTCGAACCTATATAATCTATTGTGTGATTCTTGAGTTTATGTGGATTTGACCCCTAAATACTACAATCGACAAAGATGTTAGTACTTTAGGGTATTACATTTGAGCTTATCAAATTTGGCGCCGTTGTCGGAGACTTTTAATTCGCCATTAGATTCTAGTCTAGAATTTTGACTAAGTTCGATAGTGTCGAGCGCCACCACCCAGTGTCGGTCGATACTCATCGTTATTTTTGTTACTTACGTGCCTTGTCTTTTGTGTTTCAGGTGTATGCCCACTCGCGAAACCAGGAGGAACAAGAGCACTCATCTAGTTAATCTTTCCAACAAGGAGCTAGCAAATTTGGAACGTGCAAACAGGAAAACAAAGAGGCCAGCAGAGATGAATAATCCAGTGGTATTGACTCGTGATGATGTTGGAGCTTTGAGACACCAAGAGGGTCATTTGTGCAATGAAAGAGGGCTACGTCTTGATGGAGATGGAAACATCATTGTCCATGCAGTTGTTGTGAATGTTGGGAATGATGTGGTTGATTGTGGTAGAACAATTGGTGAGTACAACAGGCCTGATCAGTTCTATGTCAATCGATCAGCGATTCGCCCTCCTGCTTTTCAGAGGAATGACTTTGAGCTGAAACCTGCATACTACACTCTTGTGGGTCAGCATCCTTTTCATGGTCTTTCTCATGAACACCCGATGGATCACATTGAGGGGTTTGAGGACTTGGTTACTAGCATCAAATACAATGGAGTGTCCAATGATTTCTTCTTCTGTAAGCTCTTCCCATACTCTCTTGGTGGAGATGCAGCTTATTGGCTTAAGTAGTTGCCCCCTGGATCACTGACTACTAGGGAGGAGACTAAGAATTCTTTCTCGAACAATTTCTATGATGATGCAAGATCCGAGGAGCTCAAGAATAAGATCTCCCAGTTTTCTCAAGGAGCGACTGAAGCGTTTAAGGCTGCTTGGGTGAGATTCAGATCATATCAGAGGGACTGTCCACATCACGGGTTCACTAAGGTTCAGCTGCTGGGTATTTTCTTCAGAGGGATTGATTGGAGGTATCAGATGGCCTTAGATGCTGCGAGTAATGGGAACTTCAATACCAGATATCCTGACGATGCTTATGTGCTTATTGAGAACTTGTCATCTAGCAATAGTACCATGAATGCAGACTTTGAGCGAAGAAAGCAGACTGGGAGTATGGATGGATCGCAGATTGCTGAGGTTCAAGATAAGTTGGATTCAGTGCACAATCTTTTGATGGGAAAGACGATGAAGGCTGTTCATTTAGCTGATAAGGTTGAGAACTTCAATGAGGATGAAGTGGAAGGTGTTAACTACATTGGTGGTTCTGGTTTGCAAGGTCAGAGAAATCAATACCACCAGAACAACAACCGAAACTTCACCAACAATGCTCAGCAAGGAGGGTACAAATCTGAAGTCAACCCAGCTGGTTTTAGAGCCTATGGGAATTCGTCATACCAATCTCCACCACCCAAAACTCCTGAAAGCAAAATTGAGTCTATGCTTGAACAGCTTCTTCAGGGACATCAGAAGATGACAGTGGATTTCAATGGGAAGATGGATGCTATGTACACAGACCTGAATGGAAAAGTCGAGGCTCTCAGTATTCATCAGAAGATGCTGGAAACTCAAATAGCTCAGACTGCAACAGTTGTCAAGGGAAAGCTGGTTCATTCACATAATGAATACGTCAATACAATCACCTTAATAAGTGCTAAAGAGGTCACTGCAGTGGTAGAAAAGGGTTTGAATGCAGAAAAATTCGTGGAGATATAAGAGGTTCAAGGTGATTTTGAGCCTAATACGGCTGTGTCGAGCGACACCACTACTTGTGTTGAACGACACCAACCTGTGTCGAGCGACACCACTACTTGTGTCGATCGACACCAACCTGAAAAGACGACATAGAAGCCCTGTGTCGATTGACACCAATCTGGTGTCGGTCGACACCCCTCGCATACTGAGCTATAAATTGTGAAAACACTGAAGATTGTTGAGGACAATGTTTACAATCCTAAGGTACCATATCCTAAACCACCTAGACATCTCAGAGATCCCATTACTACAGAGAAGTTTTCCCCATACGATGTCTTTTGAAGAAGTTTTGGAGAACCGCCATTTGCTTGGTTGCTTGCGAGATTGCAGAGAAACTCTAGAAGAGATCAAGGCACTCTTCATCAAGGCAAGAAGCACACTACCACCAATGAAGCAGTTGACTAAGAGAGAAGACCCATTTTCAGTTCCATGCTCTATCTCTAGAGTTGAATTCAAAGAATCTCTCGTTGATTCAGGGTCTAGCGTCAATGTCATGTCAAAGGCAATTGCAGAGAGGTTGAGAATTGGTGATATTAGATCTGCTAAGATGACTCTCGCATACGCGAACTCTTCAACCTCAATTCCATATGGTACCATCCCCAATTTGCTTGTTAAAGTAGGAGATTGTCTGCTTTCTACTGATTTTCAGATTGTGGAGATGAGCGAAAGTTCTAACATACCTTTGATTCTTGGAAGACCGTTCATGGCTACAGTTGGTGCAGTTAAAGACACGCCCAGTAAGAGAATCACGTTCTCATACATTGACAAAGAGGTCTCCTACAAAGCCATTCCTTCTTGAAGAGCTCCCAAACATGTCTCTTGCATCACCGTTGTTACATGAGAGATGATATGCTCAAATTAATACCCTAAAAGTACTAAAGCAGTAGTTGTAGTAAGTGTAGGGGTCGAACACAAGGACTCACAGAAATCACACAATAGATTGTATAGTATCGAATCAAGCTAAGCAAATCAGATGAAACGAAAGCAATTAACAGTAAAAAAGAGTTGTAAATTCGATGGAAGAAATATAGATTCAGGGTATTTCTCAGGAAATCAATGAATGCAGATAAACTAATTAACATGATTCAAATTTAGCGCGGTTGTTGAACTCAAATCACTAAAGTATAATTAACCAACTGTCGTTGCGAGAATTATCTAAATCTAAACTTCAGAATCCCAAATCTCTTTGCAAATTCCTAAGAATAAATCAGCTTTAATTTTCGATATGTTCACAAATCAATTAAACCAAATCTCTTTGCGAATAATCAATTTGCTCACCTTAGGTTCTATCATGTAATTAATTGCACTGTCGTGCCTAATCAATTATCCTAAGATCTATATTCTAGGTAGCTAATCTAGAACAAGCTTTGAGCACAACCTAAGCGAAGAACTAATTCAGATGGTGAATCCTAATAAACTAATCAACCTAGCATTTAGAGAAAACCCTTATGAGAACCCTGAACCTAAAGTGGATCTACTCAGACATGGAGATTGAAAGCAACATGCTTGAATAGATCATCAAAGAAATCAATAAAAACAGGAGTTCAGAGTTGTCTCTCCAAAAACCAAAAGTAGAATCAAAGTAGAATAAAGCATAGCCATCAAAGTGGCTGAAAAACCTAATTATATAGTCTTAACACGTTCTGGGGTCTTCTTGTAAATATTAAAGTCTTCTCGGGCAAATATGCAATTCTTCAACTCTTGGAAAAGTCGCGGGTCGTGTCTGCTGCGATGGGTATCGATCGATACTAGGGGGTATCGATCGATACTGATGCTTCAAATCGGGTACTCAGCAACACGAACTTCTGCTTTGCTCCAAAATGCTCTAGAAAGCTCCAATATCTCCAATAATGCTCCAAACGTGCTAAAACCTGTAAAAGACTCTAAAAGACTCCAAAATACTAGAAAGACTCTATAAAACAGACTTATATCATGGCCTAAAAGGGGTAAAAACCATGATATATCAACTCCCCCTGACTTAGCCTTTGCTTGCCCTCAAGCAAATAGAAGACTAAACCAGAGAAAGAGGTTTGAAAACACGGAGACTCACATGTTCATGAACCATCACAAAGATCCTTTTCCCAATCACCCAAATGTCACCTAACCAGCTTTTGATCTAACCACCATGTACTTCTCCGTAGACAATCGCAACTTTTCCAGACTCCACACATTATCTCGCAGCATTGTTCAAATAAAACCCTCATCGCCAGTTTCATCGCTGCAGCCAATATTCAAGAACCTTCTAGATTCTTTACCATACAATATCATGACAAGGAACCATCCAATTTCACACTTTTTGTATCACTTTCTCTCCCCCAAAATTATTTCTTATTATGTTCTCTTTTTTTTTTAGATTTGCATATACACATCAAGGTCTGAAACGCGAGTATTGATGGTGTTTGCCACCTAATCACCGGTTCTTCCCTCTCTATGTATCAAATGTTTAGGCGAATAGTGGTATCACGGGAAATTTTCCTAACCTCGCTTTCAACCTTTGTGTGATCATTCCCTCTTAAGTAGAATATGGGATCGCTGGAAATTTTCCTAGCCCTCTACTCAGAAGAAAATCATTTCAATATTTTATGCTCTTATTTATCAACTTATAACAGGGGAGAGAGATACCATTACTTTAACATATGGGTTCCTTTGTCAGATATGAATGATAAATCAAGCTCTATAAACACTAACCACATTGATGAAGTGCAGAAATTTGGCTCAGGCTTCAGAAGAACTCTGCTGGAGACATGAATGTTTTCTAGTCAACTGGTCAGTCCTTGGATTTTTCATTAGTCGATCTAGAGCTGATCCTGCAACACTGGTCACTAAAAAACAAAATCAAAACAACAATTCAAGCACAGGATCATCATCTCCAACAAGTTTTGACTCAATAAAACGACACCTCCCCCAGACTTGAACAACACTGTCCCCAGTGTTATCTAGCCTAGAGTAGGTAAAAGAAAACAAAAGAACAGAATAAAATTGTGAAAAACAAGAAGTTACCGTGCTGGAACATATGGTGTCGATCGACACACGGCCTGGTATCGATCGATACCAGTCTTAAATCGATATGATGAACCGTACATTCGCGATTGGTGTCGACCGATACCAATGGGGTATCGATCGATATTCAGGCGATTTCGAGTTTTGCTCCTTGTTTATCCTGACACAAACACAGAACGAAAAATAAAAAGAAAAATGACTCAAAAGCAGACTCACCAGTGGGTTGCCTCCCACCAAGCGCTCATTTAAAGTCATTAGCTTGACTGTAACGCCCTTCAGGCAGGATAAGAATGCGAGCTTGCACCAAAACAGGCTCCACAACTTGACATTGCTATCTTCAGAGTTTTGCTCAACATACTCTCCACAAACTCTTTTCCTTTCTCTTTCAGCTCAGAAGTAAGAAGAACTCTAGCCTTAGAGAATGGTTTCGAGGCTCCTTTGCACTTCACCTTGTACTCAATCGAGTTTCCATCATAGTTCTGAGGGATTAAAGTGACATGGGGATTCTCGACTCTTTTGCTCTTCACCTTCTTCTTTGTTGCCTTAGCCTTCTTGACAACTTCCTTGGGGATGCTGGGCGGTTCAACCGAATCGTCTATGACAGTTGGCTCGTCAGAAGGCTCTTCCAAAAGATTAACTGCTAATGTATCTCCTATGACAACTTCAATGCAAGAGACACGTGTGGGAGTTCCTCTAGTAGGTATGGCATCATAGTAGACATCTACGTCAATGTAAGAGAAAGAGATTCTCTTATTAGGTGTGTCTATGATCGCGCCAGCAGTAGCCATAAACGGTCGTCCTAGGAGCAAAGACACTTCAGATCCTTCGCTCATCTCCACAACCTGAAAATTAGTGGGCACCAGACAATCTCCTACTTTGATCATCAAATAAGAGATTGTACCATATGGAATTGAGGTTGAAGAGTTCGCGAATGTGATAGATGTCGTGAGAGATCGAATATCAGCTCTCAACCGCTCTGCAATTGCCCTTGACATGACATTGACACTAGCCCCTGAGTCAACGAGAGACTCTTTAAACTCGACTCCAGAGATAGAGCATGGTACCGCGAATTTCACTGGGTCTTCCCTCTGTGTCAACTGCCGCAGCGGTAGTGACTTGCGTCCTGCCTCGATAAAGAGTGTCTTAATTTCTTCCTCAGATTCTCTACAATCTTTGAAGTGACTTAGTAGAGGCCAGCCCTCTAGAGCTTCTTCAAAAGTGAACGAGTGGGGTATCCTTCGTACTCTCTTCTCAAAGCCAAGCAGCTGCTTTGGAGTGATGGGGTCTCTGAGATGTTGAGGAATAGAATTCAGCTTCTTGGGCTTGCGAACTCTTTCTTCAATAAACTCAGGTGTTTTCATAGTTTCTGGCTCGATCTGCGAGGGGTATCGATCGATACTCTCGCTCTTGAATCGTCCCTAGCAGATGTATCATCATCAAAAGGAGGCTCCACAACCGATTTATCCAACAAAGCTTTGCATATGGCGTCCTCCCATTCCTTCCTTGTCATAATATGAGGCATAGGATAAGGTATCTTAGGTATATACACCCTCTCCTTGACAATTTCAGGCTCTTTCTCGACCTGCGTCTCAGCATCGATCGATACTAGAGGGGTATCGATCGACACATGTGATTTTCCATCCAATCGTGCAGGCGTCTGGACTGGTATCGATCGATTTCAGAATCCCAGTCGTCATCTTCAACATCATCGTCGAAAATTCCTGCATCAAAACCCTTGGTTACCACTGCAGTGGCTTCTTTAGCACTTCCTATGGTGATTGCATTGACGTGTGCTCTTGGATTCTCAGTTTTCCCTAGAAGAAAACCTTCCTGCCTTTTCACAGCTGCTGCTGTTTGAGCGACCTGAGTTTCCAGCTTCCTCTGGGTCTGATTGATAGCTTCAATTTTCCCATTCAGCTCAATGTACAGAGAGTCAAACTTCCCATTGAAGTCACCTTGCAACTTCTCTTGTCCCCGAAGAATCTGTTCCATCATGAATTCCATCTTATTCTCTGTGGACTTTGGAGAGATGGGCTGGTACGAAGAGTTCCCGTAATTGCGAGTGTTGTTGTTGAAGTTTCGGTTGTTGTTGTACGCAAATTACTGACCCTGAAATCCAGAACCACCAACGTAGTTAACATCCTCCACTTCATCTCCACCGATAGTATCGACTCCATCAGCAAAGTGTACAGCTTTCTTCGACTTCCCAATCAGGAAGTCCAGCTTGGCCTGAACCTCAGCAATCTGCGATCCATCAACTCCTCCAGCTTGCTTCTTCCGCTCGAAATCAGCATTCTTGGTGCTATTACTAGACGCCAAGTTCTCAATCAACACAACCACATCATCTGGATACCTGGTGTTGAAGTTCCTATTACTCGCAGTATCCAAAGCCATCTGGTACCTCCAATCAATTCCTTTGTAGAAAGTTCCCAGCAGCTGAACCTGAGTGTACCCATGGTGCGGACAATCTCTCTGATATGACTTGAAACGTGTCCAAGCAGCATTGAGTGCCTCTGTTGGACCTTGACAAAATTGAGAGATCTTGTTCCTGAGCTCCTCGGATCTCGCATCATCATAGAAATTGATCAGGAATGCATTCTTCGTCTCCTCCCAGGAGCCAACTACTTCAGCCAATAAGCAGCATCCCCACTAAGAGAGTATGGGAAAAGTTTGCAGAAGAGGAACTCATTGGGCACTCCATTGTATTTCATACCAGTGACCAAATCTTCGAACCTCTCGATATGATCCATGGGATGTTCATGAGATAGGCCATGTAAAGGATTCTGACTCACAAGAGCGTAGTACGCAGGTTTCAGCTCAAAATCATTCCTCTGAAAAGTTGGGATGCGAATCGTAGATCGATTGGCATAGAACTGATCAGGTCTATTGTGCTCAGCAAGTGTTCTACCTCGATCAACCCCAGCATTCCCAACGTTGGCTTGCGCAGCCGACGCAACAATCTGACCAACAACAGCAGGAGGGACAATGACGTTTCCGGCTTCATCAAGTCGTTGTCTCTCAATACCCCAGCTTCATCAGCTCTTAACACCACTGGGTTGTTCATCCCTGATGTTTGCTTTGCCTTTATGTTTGTGCGTTCTAAACGTGCTAGCTTCTCTAACGATAGATTAACTAGCGGAGTGCTCTTGTTCTTCCTGGTTTCACAATTAGGCATGCACCTGAAAACAAAACACTAGACAAGGCACGTAAGTAACCAAACAAAATACGTTGAGTATCGAATGACACTGATGGTATTGATCGATATCAACAAAGAAATCGCCTAAGTATCGACCGATACTAGGTAGTATCGATCGATACCGACGAACTTAGTCGAAACTCGACAGCTAAAATCTAAAGGCGAAATTGAGTCCCCAGCAACGGCGCCAAATTTGATATGCTCAAATTAATACCCTAAAAGTACTAAAGCAGTTGCTGCAGTATATCAAGGGTCGAACACAAGAACTCAGAGAAATCGCACAATATATTAAATAGTATCGAATCAAGCTAAGCAAATAAGATGAAACAAAAACGATAAGCTGTAAACGAGTTGTAAATTCAATGGAGGAAAATATAGGCCCAGGGTATTTCTCAGGAAATCAATGAATGCAGACAAACTAGCTAACATGATTCAGATTTAGCCCGGTTCTTGAACTCAAATCACTAAAGTATAATTAACCAATTGTCGTTGCGAGAATTATCTAAATCTAAACTTCAGAATCCCAAATCTCTTTGCAGATTCCTAAGAATAAATCAGCTTTAATTTCAGGTTTGATATGTTCACAAATCAATTAAACAAAATCTCTTTGCGAATAATCAATTTGCTCACCTAAGGTTCTATCAGGTAATTAATCGCACTATCGTGCCTAATCAATTATGGGAGAGTTACTTAAATAGCATAGAAATTAGGTAAAATGACTAGACTAATCAACAACTCTTTTTTATTACTGAAATGTTTTTCATACCCATGATGCCCTTCTAAGCATTTGATAACAAAAACGTAATTACAGAAATGCCATTACTTTNTTTCAAAAAGGTATATAACACTCTAGTCATTTCACAACGTTTTTGTGCTATTTGAGTAATTATCTCATCAATTATCCTAAGATCTATTTTCCAGATTCGTCAACCTAGAATTAGCTTTGAACACAACCTAAGGCGAAGAACTAATTCAGATGGTGAATCCTAATAAACTAATCAACCTAGCATTCAGAGAAAACCCTTATGAGAACCCTGAACCTAAAGTGGATCTACTCAGACATGGAGATTGAAAGCAACATGATTGAATAGATCATCAAAGAAATCAATAAAAACAGGAGTTCAGAGTTGTCTCTCCAAAAACCAAAAGTAGAATCAAAGTAGAATAAAGCATAGCCATCAAAGTGGCTGAAAAACCTAATTATATAGTCTAAACACGTTCTGGGGTCTTCTTGTAAATATTAAAGTCTTCTGCGGCAAATCTGCAATTCTTCAACTATTGGAAAAGTCACGGGTCGTGTCTGCTGCGATGGGTATCGATCGATACCAGGGGGTATCGATCGATACTGATGCTTCAAATCGGGTACTCAGCAACACGAACTTTTGCTTTGCTCCAGAATGCTCCAGAAAGCTCCAATATCTCCAATAATGCTCCAAACGTGTTAAAACCTGTAAAAGACTCTAAAAGACTCCAAAATACTAGAAATACTCTATAAAACAGACTTATATCATGGCCTAAAAGGGGTAAAAACCATTATATATCACCGGGACGATGCTGAGGGGAAATCATCGAGGGAGAAAGTCTTGGCGCTGGGGGAGATTTGTCTTGGACACGCTGACGGCGGGATTCTCCCGGGATGAGGGGAAATCTCATGCCAGCTGAGGGAACTTCCTGTGTCGGGCCGGTGCTGAGGTGAAATCTCTAAGGGAGAAAGTCTTGGCGTCGGGGGAGATTTTTCCAGGAGACGCAGCCGGGATTCTCCCGGGATGAGGGGAAATCTCGTGCCAGCCGAGGGAACCTCCTGTGCCGGGTCGGTGCTGAGGGGAAATCTCAGAGGGAGAAAGTTTCCGAGCTTTCATGTTTCTAACCGTCGCTTCAAGATCCCGAGCTAAGTGCGAACTCCTCCAAAGTATCCGAAAGCCTCCAAAGTACCTAATAAGGACTCCAAAACATGCAAGACTCTCTAGGACATATCATGAGACCCCTAAACTCTAAATGGGACAAAACAATTAAGGAATGCTATGAAACCCATATGAATATGAGATGAAACCTATGCTAAATGAATGCATGAAAGGGATAAAATATGAGTCTATCAATGCTCTTGAGCTTGATGCTCTTGCACGTTCTCCATACCGAGCCTAGGAATGTTTACAACCCGTTACCTCTCTCTTCTTGCTCTAAGACCGCGGTGTAGAAGGTTGATGTCGTCTCTTGGCTCAACAAGATTGCTGTTGTCTTTATAACGCAAGTTCATGCACCTACAAGAGAGAGCTAGAAAGAGAGATTAGTAAACAAAAGAAAGAAAAAGGCTTAATCTCAAAAAGAAGTAAAATCCTAATGTTGAAAGCTAAATTCCCTGGCAACGACGACAAATTGATACAAGGATTTTTGGTGTGTATCAATTACTCAAATGCCTAAGTAGCATATGAGGTATCGAATCCATGGGTATAAGTTCCAAGTACTAGGAATGCATACAACTTTCTAAGTTAAGCAAGCAAAAGAGGTTTTTTGGTTTCTAACAACCTAAATGATTCAAATTAAAGGCAAGAACACAAGTAAACAAAGCAAAAACGAGTTTAATAAATAGATAAAGGCAAGCCCTTGGATGAGGTTATTGATTTCGTATCCTTCCATGATCTATCTAGATGTCATTTCACACAATCAAGCAATTCCCTTAGCCTAGAACACTTAAACAAGATTAAGCCACTCTCATGGTCTTAATCACCAAATCAAGAACAAACCATCGTTTGTGATAGGATGATTAACAAGCAATAAACATAGGTTCCTATGGCCCTAATAGTCCTTAGACAACTACTCTCATAGGCTAAGAAAGCAAAATCCCTTATTTGGTTCTTTGGGGAATTTCATCGAACACCTTGTGTGCATGAATTCCCTAAGATCTAGATTAACTATATCTAGCCTAATCTAGCATTATGAACACCAAATAAGAGAGGCAAGATGTAAACTAAGTCCTAGACATCAAGGTCTACCACGAAATTCACCTAATCTACCTTATCCATGAGCTTAAAAAGATCTACTCACTAATCATGAAGAACACACCAAATCTTGTGAAAGAGGTGATGTTAATCATGATTACGGAATAAGAATGTGAAATATTAGATAGAGATGAAAAGATATAACCTTAAACTTTCATAAATCAAAAGAATCCTAGGGAAAAATCCCAAGAACCCTAAAAAGACAAGGTCTTGTTCTAGAGAGAAAAAGAGAGAGAACAAGGGATAAAAAGCCTAAAAAGGGAGATAGATCCAAAAATGAGATCTTTAACATATAAAAAGGTGTTTTCTTAGTGGGTCAGACCGGGTTAACCCGGAACAAACCGGGTATTGACCCGGCCGAAATTTGGATTTTTGGTCGAAAGTTTTCGGCCAGGCGGATACGCCTTCAGTGAATCGGCCAGGCGAATACGCCTTCAGTGAATCGCCATAACTCCTGAACCTCACATTCAAATGACCTGCAATCACTTCCAGAAGACTTCTAACTCCTTCCTCTACAACTTCCTCTACAATCGGAGTGGAAATCCTTTGTCTGGGTTGATCTTTCAGACGTTGTATTTGGAGCAGAACTAGTTTGGATGCTAGACAGACGTGTCCTTGATATATTTGCCATATCTCTTGAACGATTGATCTGAATGACATAAAAAAACACCATTAAACAAAAGTCAGCTCGATTTTCTATGAATTTCATGAAGATCTCAGATTAAACTGGGCACGGCAAGGTCTTCATTTGGCCTGATTTTTGAGATTGGACTTCTAGGACCGTGTGGCTTCTGGCCGGTCGAGATAATGTCTTTGGGCCGGTTGAGATTCCTGTGCTGGGACCGCACGACTTGGACCGCGTGGCTTCGGGACGGTCGGGGATTCTTCTTTGGGCCGGTTGAGATTCCTGTGCTAGGACAGGATGGATCAGACCGGCTGGAAGGCGCAAGGTGCGTTTTCTCGGCCAGGCGGATACATCTTCAGTAAAACTGCGACAATTCTTGAAGCGTATGTCCGAATAGCCTGAGTCAAACTTCCCTGGATAGCTAACTCACTCATCTACAAATTTTATGAAGGTCATCCAAGCTGATTCAGACCGTAGGGCCTCCGTCCAGCAACCTCTTTCCGGTGTATTGGATGGACCTTGCACTCTACTTTGGTCCAACTCTCCAAATATGCCCAAAATGCCTCCAAATAACTAGAAAGTACTCCAAAACATGCAATAAATCACTGGACCAAATTCAAATGTCCTAATCTCTAAATGAGACATAAATGCAAGACAAAACTATGATTATGCATGCAAATGACACAAAACTCTAAGTGAGATGTATGCTAAAGCATGCAAAATATGAACATATCACCCATCCTCATCCGGTGGAAATCACGACGGTACCCGGAATCATGACCCTACTAGGGCCACCGATCCCATACTCACCCAACAAGAACGAGAGGCAGACCATAATCGCCAACGAGAACGTGAGCCCGATCCGTATCACCAACGAGATCATGAGACGGATCCATATCGACGTTAGGATCAAGACCAAAGGCGTAGGAGACAATACGATGGTGATGACAAGGGAGACGAGATCCCCCAATGTGCCTCACGATAGCAACCAACGAACGACATCAAGCTGTCCGCACCAAGCTTTGCCGGCAAAGTCGATCCGGAAACTTACCTCGATTGGGAGAAGCGTATGGATCATATCTTTGATCATTACGACTATCCTGGCCCCAAGAGAGTGTCTCTCGCAATAGCTCAACTCACCGACAACGCTTTGATTTGGTGGGATCGAGTCGCCGCCGACCGGAAAAGGAATAGGCAACGGCCTATCGATTCTTGGATCGACTTGAAGAACCTCATGCGAGATAGGTATGTTCCACCTTATTTCCAAAGAGATTTACAACGTCGTTTCCGTTCTCTTAAACAGGGAAACAAGGCCGTAGAGGAATACTACAAAGAGTTTGAACACCTAAGGAACCGTCTTGAGCTATATGACGATGAAGAAACCCTTATGGCCCAATTCATCGACGGCTTGCAAGAACGGATCAGCCGCAAAGTGGAGAGGCAAGTCTACCAAGACTTCAAGGACTTGTTCCATTTGGCGATCCAAGCCGAACATCATATCAAGCAAAAGACTACCGTTTCTTGGCCTAAGACCCAAGTTCTGTTGAACACAAGTCAAACCAAACCGGTGGACAAAGGGAAGGCAATTGCAATCGATTCTCGATTCAAAGGAAAAACCCATGAGCCGTCCAAGGACTACAAAGCCGACACAAGTAAGTCTACTAACCCTAGTTAAACACGTTCAAGTGATATCACATGTTTTAAATGTAGGGGACGAGGACATATGTCACGGGAGTGCCCAAACCAACGTGTGATGTTCATGACCGAATCCGGAGACTACGAGTCTCAAGACGAGGAAGAGGCCGAACCACAAGGCGAATATGGCGATATTGAATATCCCGACTTCGGAGAAGCCTTAGTGACTCGCCGAGTCGTAAGGTCGATCCATCCGAGACCATCCAACACGAGAACATTTTCCATAGCCGATGCACCATAAAAGGCAAAGTATGCAATTTAATAATTGATGATAGATAAGCTAGGCCTTCAGAGAACTAAACACCCACGGCCCTATAGGCTAAGGTGGCTCGATGACAAGGTAGAGCTTCGTGTTAGCGATCAAGTAGCTATTCCATTTAGTATTGGTCGTTACCATGATCAAGTAATTTATGATGTTGTCCCCATGCAAGCTGGTCACCTATTGTTAGGCCGACCATAGCAATTTGATAGGGAAACTAAACATGATGGTCGCACTAATTTTTATACTCTCATGCGTGATAAACGTAAAATTAGTTTAGCACCACTCACACCATCGTAAGTGCATGAATTACAATTGCAAATGGTTAAGGAAAAAGAGTCTAGCATTAAATCTAATTTCCTTGTTCAACCAAGTCATGTTAGAAAAGCTTTTGCATCTTCTAGCCACAAAATGCTACTAATGATCTTCAAGGAAGTGTTAAGTACAGGTTTTGGCGATAAGGAGCTTCCCCGAGAGATTGCTAATCTTCTCAACCGATTCTAAGACGAGACGAGATGCCTGCTGGACGAGATGCCTGCTGGACTTCCGCCAATCCGAGGGATCGAGCACCAAATCGATCTTGTCGCCGGAGTCCATTTACCAAACCGACCGGCGTACCGAATGAATCCCGAGGAGGCTAAGGAGCTTGAGAAGCAAGTGAGGGAGTTGCTGGCCAAAGGATACGTAAGGGAGAGCCTCAGTCCATGTGACGTACCGGTCTTACTAATTCCCAAGAAAGACGAGACTTGGCGAATGTGCGTAGATTGTCGGGCAATCAACAACATCACAGTGAAGTATCAGCATCTGATCCCGCGGCTAGATGACATGCTGGACGAGTTAAGTGGAGCCACCATATTCTCCAAGATTGATCTTAGGAGTGGCTATCACGAAGTGAGAATGAAGGAGGGTGACGAATGGAAAACTGCCTTCAAGACGAAGCAAGGGCTCTACGATTGGACTGTCATGCCATTCGGTCTCACCAACGCCCCTAGCACCTTCATGCGCCTAATGAACCATGTTCTTAGAGCGTATATTAGTAAGTTTGTTGTTGTTTATTTCGATGATATTTTAATATACAACAAATCTTTGTCCGATCATGTGACACACCTTGAGCATGTGCTAAAGACACTTCGGAGGGAAGGACTTTATGCAAATCTCAAGAAGTGCACATTTTCCACTGATCAAGTAGTTTTCCTAGGTTTTTTTGTGAGTTCGCTGGGCCTACAGGTTGATGAAGAGAAGATCCGAGCCATCAAGAAATGGCCTGCCATGACCAACGTTGGCCAAGTGCGGAGTTTCCACGGATTGGCGAGCTTTTACCGGCGTTTCGTCAAGGATTTTAGTAGCCTAGCAGCACCTCTCACGGCTGTGGTAAAGAAGAGTGTTGGGTTCACGTGGGGACAAGCACAACAAGACGCCTTCCAAACACTTAAGGATAGCCTAACCAACGCCCCGGTTCTTGTTTTGCCGGATTTCAACCGAACGTTTGAAGTGGAGTGCGATGCGTCCAACATTGGAATTGGAGCTGTGATGACCCAAGGAGGAAAACCAGTGGCGTATTTCTGTGAGAAGCTAAGAGGAGCCTCGCTCAACTACCCGACTTACGACAAGGAGTTGTACGCACTTGTCCGATCGCTAGAGACTTGGCAACACTACTTGTTGTCTAAGGAATTCGTGATCCACACGGATCATGAAACGCTTAAGCACTTGAAGGGCCAAACAAAGCTCAAGAGGAGACATGCTCGCTAGATGGAGTTCATAGAAGCCTTTCCCTACGTAATCAAGTACAAGAAGGCAAGGAGAACATTGTCGCCGATGCCTTATCACGGAGATACGCGATAATCTCAACTATGGAGGCTAAGGTACTGGCTTTTGAAACCATCAAGAGTTCATATGAAGATGATCCTGAGCTAGGAGAGATCTACCAAGGAGCCGGAAAGGGGTAATTCGGAAAATTCTACCTTCACGACGGATTTCTATTCCGCGAAAAGAGATTGTGCATTCCGCAAGGCTCTATGAGGGTGATATGATACTGAGCAGCATCAAGAAAGGAAAGCAAGCTAAGGGAACCGAGGGAAAGCAAGCTGAGGGAACCGAGGGAAAGCAAGCTGAGGGAACTGAGGGAAACCAAGCTGAGGGAACCGAGGGAAAGCTTGTAGCCAAAGGAGAGCAGCTCGTGATAAAGGAAGGCATTGGCGATTCAAAGACACATCTAACCACACCGGTTATGATTCAGGCCCAAAGAAATCACTAGGTGGGTTTGTGAATCATTTGCGTGCTCTTTTTCCCTGTCTTCGTTTTTGTCCCACTTGGTTTTACGAAGATAGGTTTTTAACGAGGCCAAATGATTCACAATATTATTGACCCATCTTGTGATCTTCCTCAAACCCAGCAAGCCCATTTCATGTGACATGAAGGAAGCAAGGCCCATCTATCTCTGTTTTCGGTTTTAGTTAAGGCCCACCTGTTTTAGGGCATTTTCTTTTGTTGTTTTCTTTTAAAAACCCTTGTTGATGTGATAATGGACACGCATCGTTTGGATGGTCCATCAGATCGTTTGGATGTTGGTCCCGATGGTCGTTTGGATACTCGTTCCGACGGTCGTGACGATCGTTTGGACACCCGTTTGGACGATCGTTTGGAGGACCTTCCGGAGGCAGCATTGGTCGTTCCCGAAGGTCGTAACACACGATCCAAGTCCAAGAAACTAGCCGGAGCTGTTTGGAAGTTGCTCGATGAAATTCATATCAAGGAAGAAGACCAACATTCACGTGGTGCTCTAATCTCAATCTCCTACTTGGATTCTACTTGAGGTTGGTCGCGAGCTAAGTCATTGTACTCTTTTTCCTATGTTCGGTTTTGTCCCATTGGGTTTTCCGGACAAAGGTTTTAATGAGGCAATGGCTTATGCTATCTTTGGCGGTCCAATTTCATGAAGAATGCCTTGTATATTTTTTGGTGGAAAAATACAAGACCAAGCAAAAGCCCAAGGGTCCTTCACGGAAAAGTAGGCCAAAGATCACCTTCTATCAAAATATCTTAGCATTTATTTTCTAAGTCTTTATGGTCATGTGACCTTTCTACTTCTCTCTTTTTCCCTATAAATACTCTTTCCCTTTGTCATTTGCAAACTAATCACCTTTTTATTAAAATACTGATATATCCCGTTTAAGCCATGATATAAGTCTGTTTTATAGAGTCTTTCTACTATTTCATAGTGTTTTAGAGTCTTTTACAGGTTTTAGCACGTTTGGAGCATAATTGGAGATATTGGAGCTTTCTGGAGTATTTTGGAGCAAAATAGACGTTCGTGTAGCTGAGTACCCGATTTGAAGTCTCAATGTCCATCGATACTGTCTAGTATCGGTCGATACTCATCGAAGCAAACACGACCCGCGACTTTAATGAAGAGTTGAAGAATTGCAAAATTGCCCATAAGAATTTATTATTTACAAGAAGCCCCAAAACGTGATTTAGGTTATTTAATAGGATTTTACAGCCACTTGAAGGCTATGCTTTGTTCCACGCTTTATTTTACTTTGGTTTTGTAAGAGAGATTTTTGAAGGGAGACAAGTCTGAAACTCTGTTCGTGCGAGAGAAGATTTCGAACCCTCTTGTTACTCTTTCTGATTTATTTGATGATTTATTCAAACATGTTTATTGCTTCAATTTCCATGTCTGAGTAGATCTCTTGTTAGGTTTAGGGTTCTCATAAGGGTTATCTCTGAATGATAGGTTGATTAGTTATATAGGATTCACCATCTGAATTAGTTCTTAACCATAGGTTGTTTGCAAAGCTAATTCTAGATTGATCACTTAGAACTTAGATCTTAGGATAATTGGTTAAACGGGGAAGTGCAATTAATTACCTGATAGAACCTAGGGTGAGCAAAATAACTATTCGCAAAGGAATTTGGTTTAGTTGTTTTGTGAACAAATCAAACCTGATTTAAAAGCTGATTTAGACTTTAGGATTCACAAAGGAATTTGGAACTCCTAGGATTTAGATTTAGATAGTTTTCGCAACGGAAGTTGGTTAATTATATCTTAGTGATTTGAGTTCAAGAACCGTGCTAAATCTGAATCATGTTAGTTAGTTTATATGCATTCATTGATTTCCTGAGAAATACCCTTAACCTATCTTTCTCCCAATTGAATTTACAACCGCTTTAATTTACGCTCTATTTTCAATACCATTAATCGCTTAGCTTAAATCTCACCTATATAATCTATTGTGTGTTTCTGTGAGTCCTTGTGTTCGACCCCTACTATACTGCAACTACTGCTTAATACTTTTATGATATTAATTTGAGCATATCAAATACTTTGAGAGAATTTCTCCTTTGTTCCTTTGGGACTTTTCGGATTTCTTGGTGGATTTAGCTAACAAATCTCTTTCGTTTTTCTTTGGTGGATTTAGCCAACGAAAACCCATCACTGTTCTTTGTGGATTTAGGCAACGAGCAAAGATCGATCTTGGGTGGATTTAGCCTTTGTTCCGTGGTTAATCTCGTGCCGATCATAGCACTTGACGGAGCCGTTCCTACCCATCGCCTCGTTCCAAGCCTTCTTCGTTTGGATCAAGGATTATCCCCCGTTCGTACCGATCCGTGAGTGTGCCGTTCTTAGGGAGTTTGCATCGAGAGTGCATCAAGTGGTATCAGAGCCACGCTCTTGAATATCGGTATCATCTTTCCTTTTTCTATATTTTCGTGTTCTTCATCCTCTTATCTATCTCTTTCTTTTGTATAAAACCAATCAAAAAAAAAAATCCGTTTCAAAAAAAAAAAAAGGATTTGATTTGGTGCATCATTCTTCTCTATCTATCTATCTATAATCTCTAGTCATACTCGTTTGAAGATTTGGTTTGTTGAAACTACTATCGAAATTTTGATTAGTCTTTTATGAACCGAGGAGAACTTCTAGTGTGTGTGTGAGGTCATTGCGAGAGTTGAGTGAAACACTTGAGTGGAAACACTTGTGAGTTTTTATTTACTAACGTGTTTGTTGAAATTTTGCGAGGTACAATGTCTTCAATGGGAAGTGATTCTTCATCAACACGGTCAAAGAGGGAGCGTGAATTACGTGTCGTTGCCATGGAACGTAAGATGGACAATCTCACCAAACTCCTAAACGAGAGGGATCACACTTTGACCCAAGCTCTAAACGAGATGAGAGAGCAAGTAGCCGCTCTTAGTATGAGGACGCCGGCTAGGCGAGAAGGAGACAACGATGGCGTGGCTCGAACGAGAGGCAATAGGGCCGAGGGTCAAGGTTCCGACCATAGTGTTGGCAATAGACAACCGCGAATGCCGCCGAGACATAGGCGAAACCAAAACCAACAAGGTCAACAACATCAACAAGGCCAACAAAACTGGCAAAATCCGCAAAACCAACAAGGCGAGCATGTTGACAATCCGTTCTATGATCAAGGTCATGAGTTCGAGGAGGAACAACCTAGGCAACAACCGGCTAGAAGGAATGACAATGACCTTGGCGGTGTGAAGCTTCACATTCCACCATTTTACGGGACAAACGATCCGGATGCGTTCCTTGAGTGGGAAAAGAAGATCGACTTAGTCTTTGATTGCCAAGACTTCTCCGAGCACAAGAAGGTCAGGTTAGCCACTACTGAGTTCCACAATTATGCTATTGACTGGTGGGATCAATTGGTGACCAATAGGAGACGCAATGGAGAGAACCCCATCGAGACATGGGAAGAGATGTCCTTGGTTATGCGAAGGCGTTTTGTGCCGACCCACTATCTATGTGAGCTTCATCAAAAATTGTGAAGGTTTTCGCAAGGAACTAGAGGTGTTGAAGACTACTTCCAAGAGATGTAAAAGCTCATGCTCAAAGCTGACATTGATGAGCCCGGTGATGCTACGATGGCACGGTTCCTAAGTGGAATGAACCGAGAGTTGCAAGATCGGATGGAAATGAAATCATATGACACCGTGGAGGAGATGTTGCACAAGGCCATTCTCGTGGAGCAACAACTCAAAAGAAAGGGTATCTCACGACCATCTTATGTCTCTAAGACGAGCTATGCCAAAGCCGATACGAAACCAAGCTACCCGGCTCATACCGATTGTAAGCCTAATCCGGACTACAAGCCGAGTTCTTCCGAGCATGACTACAAGGGTAAGGCCGAGGCTTCTTCTACTGTCTGTAACCGTGACATTGAGTGTTTCAAGTGTAGGGCAAGGGTCATTTTGCTAACAAGTGTCTGAACCAACGTGTGATGGTGATGTTGGACAATGGCGAGGTCGTGACCGATGATGAGGAGGATTTTGAGTCCACACCTATCTACGATGATGATGGTGATGAGCATGCGGCTGATGGAGAGTTACTTGTAGTTAGTCGTGTTCTTATGTCCCAGGAGAAGGTCGTAGATGACGAGCAAAGGGAGAACTTGTTATACACCCGGTGCGTTGTCAAGAGTAAGGTGTGTATTTTGATCATTGATGGAGGTAGTTGCACAAATGTGGCGAGCACAACCTTGGTGGAGAAGTTGGGTTTGGAGACTAGGAAGCATCCGCATCCTTACAGCCTTAGGTGGTTGAATAACCAAAGGCCGCTCAAAGTCACCAGGCAAGTCACGGTTCCTTTAGCGATTGGTCGCTATGAAGATGAGATTGTGTGCGATGTGCTACCTATGGAGGCCGATCATATCCTACATGGAAGACCTTGGCAATATGATCGAAGAGCCGTTCATGATGGCTACAAGCACTCTTTCGAGAACAAGCGCCAGAAGATCACCATTGTCACCGCATGAGATCTACCTAGATCAGCTCAAGCTTGAGCAAAACCACCACGGCAAGATCATTGTGAGTGAACCCCTAAACACTTCTACTACTAAATCTGAGTGTGAGAGTTCTTTGGGAAAAGCCAAGTCAAAGGCCTTTGAGAGTAAACATGTGAGGCAAGAAACTCTTTTCGTGAGGCCTAGTGAGATTAAGAATGCGCTTGTTACCAAGCAACCTATCATTTTGCTTATCCTCAAAAATGCTCTCACAAGCATGACTAACCTTGAGCCGGATATTCCGAGTAATGTGTCTTCTCTTTTGCAGGAATTTCGAGATGTTTTCCGGAAGATGGCCCAAATGGCTTACCACCCATTCGTGGAATTGAGCATCAAATCGATTTCGTACCCGGAGCCACACTCCCGAACCAGCCAGCCTATAGAACCAATCCGGTTGAGACCAAGGAGCTCCAAAAACAAGTTGGTGAACTTATGGAGAAGGGTCACATTCGGGAAAGCATGAGCCCATGTGCGGTTCCCGTGTTGCTAGTGCCCAAGAAGGACAGCACTTGGAGGATGTGCGTTGATTGCCGAGCCATCAACAATATCACGGTAAAGTATCGCCATCCCATTCCTAGGCTAGATGACATGCTAGATGAGTTACATGGGTCTAGCTTGTTTTCGAAAATTTACTTGAAAAGTGGTTATCACCAAATCCGAATGAAGGAAGGTGATGAGTGGAAAACCGCTTTCAAGACCACGCATGGTTTTTATGTGATATGATCCTGGATGAGCAGTTTGAACCAGAGCATGGAGTTAAGCATGAACTTTTTGGAAAGCTAAGGAAAACACTTGAACAAGCTAGTTCGAAGATCGGAGCTAAAGCCAAAAGATTCAAGAAAGTCTTGGGGAAACTATTTCATCAAGTTGGACTCGACGCCGTCACTTGGGCCAGGATAAAGAAGGTGAATTGAAACCTCATTGGTTTTGAACACAGGCCCAAGTAGATCAATAAACGGTTCAAGTGATTTATTTGTGCTATTTTCCACCTCTTTGGTTTTGTCCCACCGGGTTTTCCAAAAAAAAGGTTTTTAACGAGGCAAGTAGATCACTTCCAATAAAACCCGTTTGTTGATCTATGACACAAAGCCCAACAAGTTAAATCTCGACCAGAATACCAGGGGCATGGCGTGGAGAGTCTTTTATTTTTATTCAAACTTGTGTTTAATTTCTGTGTAATTTTCGAGGCTTGTTTAATTGATGTGCATGCAAGCCTTGTGTTTTTCTTTATATTTCTTGTATTGTCATTTGAGAAAACTATCTAGTCTTTTTATAAAACTCTCTCTGAATTTTCTAGATCATCTTGTTGGTGAGTAATATCCAGCAAAATCCTTTGTGTCTTATGGTGTGTAATATCCTTAAGATTCAAAGAGGAATATCAAAGGCCTTCCGCATCCTTTGTGAGACCAATCGATCCACATCCACGAAGTAGCATTTTGGGCAAAGGATCTTCTCGCCAAGATCATATTAGGTGGTATCAGAACCTGCTTTGTGATAAGGTTATGTTTTTCCAAAACTGTTCGATTGTAGGAATCTGAAACGTTTCTGTCTGTCGATTTGCTAGAATTTTCATATTTAATTGGTGTTCGATAAAATTGTGAAATCAACTTCTGATGAATTTAGGACGAGTCTAGTATTTGTTAAAATTATTTCTGGGAATTTTGAATGTGTTTTGATATTTTATTCCGTTTGATCAAGTTGAACAGTCAGGTTACAGTTCTAGACGAGTTTAGTGGCATTTGAAGGGTTATTTTTATGATCGTTGTGTGAAATCATTTCTATTACCCGAGGAACTTGTTACTTGTGTATTTGTGCTTTGTTTCAGGTCTCAATGTCTAATACACATAATGAACAAAGCGTGAACCAAGCGAATCAAGCGATGATGGACGATCTTATGGCTAAAGTGTCGACCTTGTTGGATGAGAAACTTGCTGCCCATAAAATTAATACTGCGCAATCAGAACAGGAAGGTTCAAGATCAAGCCAGCACCATTAAGCCACATAAAATTACTATAGCAACGCGTCACGGTCCCATGATTCAAGGAGAAGAAGAAGGCGTGACCAAGAAGAAAGGTAACCAAAGAATATGGATCATTTGGCGGGTTTTAAACTCAATATCCCTGCATTTCATGGCACTAACAATCCAGAAGAATAATTGGAGTGGGAGAAGAAGATTGAGATAGTGTTCAACTGCCGAGATTACACCCAAGAGATCAAGCTCAAGATCGCACCCACAGAATTCAAAGACTATGCGTTAAGTTGGTGGGATCAACTTGTCACTACTAGGCGACGGTGGGAGACTTTCCAATAGAGTCATGGACGCAACTAAAGGTACTAATGAGGAAGAGATTCATACCAAGTCACTATCACCGGGAACTACACTTCAAACTAAGGAATTTGTCCCAAGGA
>PKML01060283.1:0-22421 GCA_002933935.1 Eutrema yunnanense
AATGTCAAAGGAAGACTCAACTGCTACAAGCAAGACTGGATCTGTGAAAGACAAAACAATTATTAATGATTTAGCTCTGTTTGGATCAGTGGTCTCAAAGCTGGATTTAGGTAAGTTCTTTTTCTTTTACATCAAGTGTTAATGCTTTAGCTCTGATTTGAACTTATAGGATCTTGACACCAACAACTTAATTACTGTTAATCACTTCNGAGTTAAAAGAGGAAGACATCTCGATTGTACATATCTCAAACACACAAGTCCTTAAAGTTGTCATGTTCTTTGCGTCAAGTCCTCCATGCTACCGGTTTCACCTCCATGCATCAAGCTTTTCTGATAATACATAATTGTCCCTTTACTTCCCTGTTTCGTTTTTTCTCTTTTTGTTAGTTTTTGTTCTCGCCAGCTCATGATTTCCGTCAAAAATGTGTGTTTAACATGTGATTTCCGTCAAAAATATGTTTTCTGATAATACATAATTGTCCAAATCTAAAATGGATGAAGCAGAGAGCTTGTCCCGTTTCAGGGTATAAAGAATAATGTCAAAGGAAGACTCAACTGCTACAAGCAAGACTGGATCTGTGAAAGACAAAAAAATTATTAATGATTTAGCTCTGTTTGGATCAGTGGTCTCAAAGCTGGATTTAGGTAAGTTCTTTTTCTTTTACATCAAGTGTTAATGCTTTAGCTCTGATTTGAACTTATAGGATCTTGACACCAACAACTTAATTACTGTTAATCACTTCCTGAAAATCTGTAAAGATGGTTTATATATTCAATGAAGATGGTGTACTAGGAAAGCTGCAGGACGTACACAATCTGATGTTTTGTATGGAAATTTAATAAATTTTGCTTGTGTGTCGTGCTTTTTGTAGCTCGGTGAATAGATTATAGAACATGATTTACGTCTATTAAATCATGGAAATCACTATGATAATGGGTTTACGTCGACTTAAGTTTTTTTTTTTTTTTTTTATAAAACAAATTTCAGATACATTTTTCTATGATAATGGGTTTGTAAGAAATTAATGGAACCAAACCCTATTTATATGAGGAATTATGGAAGTTATGTGTTATGGCTTGGATTTAGGGTGTAGTTTTTTCTTACATTTTAAAGAACATAAAACAAAAAAAAAAAGATTATTAGTTAGTGTTATGTATAGAATCAGGCGGTCTCATTTGCAATCACATAAGTAATTTAAACAGAAAAATGTAAAAACAAATTTAAAAGGCCATAAATTTAGGTATTTATGACAACTGTGAGTCATTCAATTAACTAAATTTGGTTAGTTGACCAAAAAAAACAAATGGGTCAAAAACAATTATACTACATCCAATGACCATTGAATCCAAATGGTCATATAACTATACATATAATTAACTCAAAAATGGCAAAATGCTTTTTCCAATACTATCATTTTCTTTCTTATGTGTATTTCAAAAAGAGAAGGATGGTAGTGGCAGAAGCATTTTTGGTATTTTTGAGTTAATTAGTTGTATAGCTACATATGACCATTTAGATTTAATGGTGATTAACTGTAATATAATTGTTTTTGGGCCGCTTTTTTTTTATAGTCAACTAATCAAATTTATCTTAATTGAATGATTAACAATTGTCATGAATGACTAAAATTATGATATTTTAAATTTCTTTTTAGCTTTTTCTGTTTAAATTACGTTTAAATTTTTTTTTTTAATATCTCGTCATAATTTCTCCGACTTTCAATAATTTTCATCCATTCATTGTTTTCGCATTCTTCTTTTCATATTTCTAAACGTAATCAAAATATTTTTTGTTTTCACACTCAAATATCTAATGCTTTAAAACGCATAGACGGCCGCCTAAATTAGTTTTTTAAACACTAGAAAAAATAATAAAAATAGAGTGAGTGGTCATTTATGCACTGATAAAATAGAGAAACAATACAAACGAAAATATTTCTCCCTCCTCTTCAACCTCTATTTATTTTTTCTATGTGGACTAAGAAGATGGTTGTGCCCTCTATCTTTCTATTTCCTATGCACCAAGAAAATTTTGTTTCCTTTTTCATATTTAAATTTCTTAGATATTTTAATATAAATTGATTCATTCTCGTGAACTTATTAAAAAGCTTAGATTTTCATCCACTTATGATATTTTTAAAAATCCAACAGAAAATTAATCGAAAAATAGATATGTGATTGCAAGTGAAACCGTATCATTCTATACATAACACAAACTAATAATCTATTTTTTTATGTTCTTTAAATGTAACAAAAAAACTACACCCTAAATCCAAAAAACTAAATCTACAATCCTAAAATTTAGCAAAAAATAACTTTTAAGTGTAAAAAATAATTATAAGTTTGAAAATGGTGTATTTCTGTAGATTTGAAAGATATTAATTCACTCAAGATGATTTCTGATAATAATTCACTCAAGATGTTTTCTGATAATGATTTTAAGGTGGGTTAAGCTGTGTATAGATATCATTGAATTTGTTATGCCCCCCTAACCCCCATTCATTCATATATGTCCTCTTTGAATTTGTTGTTTGGCCTCATTTTTCTGCTATCAATTATCTAGTTTGATATCATCAAAAAACAGATCTAGGAATGATATTAGTAGTAGAAATTAAAGTTCATTGGATAACAGAGTATCAAAACTCTCTAGTAGATTATTCGGTGCTGATTTTTTCTATGACAGAAGAACTTGCTCCAAAGTTTAATTTGTGCTATGTAAACTGTGATGTCTATCTTTAAAAACATGGGATAAAGCTGAAAATGATCTCAAAGTAGCGTTAAATGTTTTGGGAAAAAAATGGCAGCAGAACGAAGGAGACAGAGCATTTTATGGCCCAAAGATAGACATCACAGTTTCTGATGCAATGAATAGGAAATTCCAGTGTGCTCCCAAACTCTTTTTAGCTTTCCTTGTTTCCTTTTTTTTTTCTTGCATAGTCAGTGCAGGAGTTGATTGTCTGTTTCTTGTCGCCTGAGATCAGCTTGATTTTCAACTTCCGGATCGCTTCAAATTGGAATACTCAACTGACCTGTAATGATACATAGAGCTGTGTTGGGATATGTGGAACGTATGTTTGCCATATTGTTGAAGCATTACAATGGAAAATGGCCCTTCTGGCTTAGTCCGCGCCAGGCCATAGTTTGGTTCCTATCAACTTATTTGCTTTTCTTTTGTCATATACATTTAAACAGGTGAAAAAACGAATTCATGAAGCTGAGTACTATGTTGATGCGGGCATAACAGACATGAAGATTGATAAAAAGGTAACAATTTTGGGGTTCATGTTTAAGTTTTGTTTTGTGGTTGGCTGGAGATTCCTAATATTGAGTTGAGTGACGGTTGTGGTGTGTGTAGGTGCGAGAAGCTCATCTTGCGCAGTACAACTACATACTGGTAGTGGGTGAAACTTAGGCTAAGACAGGACATGTTAGTGATTGGCCTATTCCTTATATAGAGTCTCTCGTGCTTAACTAATTTGTTTTGTCTGAACATTTCAAGACCATTTGTTTTGTTGGACTCAACATTTTCAGGTGAATGTTCGGCTGAGAGACAGTGCAGCCCACTCGGAGAAGAACATCGAGGATTTGCTGGAAGAATTCAAGACCAAGACTGCCGAATATCAATGAGATCCGACTCGTGAAATTCATGTTTTAAATTTTGTTCTGATACAAACTGTGTTTATTTTTTTTTTGGTAATGTGGCAAATTAGAGTCAGCCAGATTTAAGTGTTTACTTATGTTATCATTATGTCTATTAATTTAAGCTTAAATTTAAGAAATATGGAAAATAGACATATAACAAATTCCAGGCTCGAGAAGAACAATGGCAAATAGAAATACAAAAAAAATTGATGGTATGAAAGGTAATATTGATATGATGTTATGATGATGTCATGATGATTTCATAATGATGTCGTGATGATGGGTCCAACTGGTCACCCATTTGATCTATGACCTATTACAAATTGATCCATTTGACCCATGATCCATTTGACACATGACCCGTTTGACCCATAACCCATTTGACACATGACCCATTTGACCCATAACTCATTTGACCCATCAATCCATTAAGATCAAAAAAATTGACCCCCATTAGGGTCATGGATTATGGATCAAGTTTTGTCGACCCATGACCCATGACCCATGACCCATTTTTACACCACTACATAAAACTCGAGCAGTCCAAACTCTGTGTGTTTAGTTAAGCTAGTGAGATTATTTTCCTTCTCAGTAACTGTGTGGGTTTGTGTTCTTGTGGAGAAGAGAGAAACAAATTTAGTTGAGAAAACGTTTTTTTTATGACTTTAAAGCAACATTTGGTGGTTTTCTTGCATTACGATCCCATATTGGAGTGGCGACTAACAAAGTTATGAATGCAAAATCTGAAATGTTTGGTATAAATGAAAAAATTTTGACTTTAGATTTTCTTTTTTCATAAAACAAATTTCAGATACATTTTTTATGATAATGGGTTTTAAGAAATTAATGGAACCAAACCCTATTTATATGAGGAATTATGGAAGTTATGTAGTTGGGCTTGGATTTAGGGTGTAGTTTTTTGTTACATTTTAAAGAACATAAAAACAAAATTATAAGTTTGTGTTATGTATAGAATGATGCGGTCTCATTTGCAATCACAAAACTATTTTTGATTAAATTTTTATTGAAATTCTCAAAATATCAAAAATATCATAGTGAAATTTTTTAAAAAAATTTTAGTAAGTTTACGAGAATGAATTAATTTATATTAAAACTAGTTGGTGACCGCGTTTCGCGCGAAATTTTGTATTATTGTTTACTAATGTGGTTATAAGAAAATTCGACATTGACAAAACTATCACTGTTAAGTTACATTCACATAAAACACGATAGAGCTAATCATCTAATGCTCCTTAGCTAAATACGACATGATCCAATCGTCATACAATCCGATTTACGAATATGGATCAGTTAACTCTTATAAAATGCCCTACGCTAATTAGAAAACAACTCATACTTGTATGGGTTAGATGTTCATTCATTTGACATTATATGCTTTTCGAAGCGTTCGACCTTTTTTTGACAGGTTTCCATTCCTCTATCTCCTTTTAATTTCACCAACATGACATATTGAAATATAAACCAGTTATATCGAACGCTCAAATCAGATAAAAGAACACATAACTAGCCGGAGAAACGAGAAGCGAGAGAAAAAATGGATGTCAGGTTTAAATCAAGCTAAACGGTGGTTTATATTTCAATATGTCGTGTTGGTGTAATTAAAAGGAGATAGAGGAATGTGGACATTTCAAATAAGGTCGAACGCTTCAAAAATCATATAATGTCAAATGAATGAACATTTAACCCATACAAGTATGAGTTGTTTTCTAATTAGCGTATGAAATTTTATAAGTGTTAATTGATCTATGTTCGTAAATCGGGTTGTTGGACAATTGGATCATGTCGTATTTAGATAATGAACATTAGATGATTAGCTTTATCGTGTTTTATGTGAATTTAACTTAATGGTGATAGTTTTATCAATATCAAATTTTCTTATAACCACATTAATAAACAATAATACAAAATTCCGCGCGAATCGCGGTCACCAACTAGTATTTACATAAAGAAGTAAAAGTTTAAAATTAAAAAAAACCTCAAACAATATTTCACATAAGCGCATTTGAGTATTTTAAGATTTTTTTCCATAAATGAAAGAAATCTAAATTTAGATTTTATGAACCTTTTTGTGAACCCTAAGACAGTGAGACATCATGATTAAGTCATAAATTAAAATCATAAAATTAGATAATCATTATTATACCATGGTTTAATGAAACTTGAAAGAATTAATTGATATTGTTAAAAGCTACTATAAACAAATTGACTTTTTCTCCCTTAGCGGATCTTTATTTATTTCGTTTTGTCATGAATTTGATACATAATATATGCATGTATTTATTGGTGTATTAAGACCTAAATTCTACATTAAGAGTTTTTTAGATTTAAAAATTTTGAATACCAATTTATTTAGGTTACCAAGGAAAATATACAAAATAGAATTAAGGTCTTGTTTCACCTTATGAATGAATGCATATGCGTTATGTATAAAATTCATAACAAAACAAAATAAATAAAGATAGATTGAGCAAGAAAAGATGAATTTGTTTAGAATACCTTTCAGCAATATCAAAAAGTTGTTTCAAGTTCCCTAAATTAACATTGGTATAATGCTAATTATCTACTTTATGATTAATTACGATTCGTTATTTTTATAAGGTTCATAACAAAAATTTACATTTCTTCCATCTAACATTATAACAAACGTTTAAGGAGGGAAATATTAAGATCCTCAAAAACATTTATTGAAAAATATTTTTATAGTTTTTTGAATTCCAGACTGTTAGTTTTTTTATGTGTTTATATATGAATATGCAAAATAAATCCAAGTGCGATTGAAAAGTTAATTTTACTTTTTGAAAATTATAATATACATTTTCTAAAGTAAATTAAAATTCATGTATTAGTGTTCTTTCTGTTACTCACTACAAGAACATATTATTAATAATAAGTAAACATTTCCGAATATGTTATTTATATAAAAAATAATTTGAGAATATATTAATAAAAAAACAAGCCTTTTTTGAACAACGACTAGTTACATTAAGAGGTTAAATTGTTTTAATTAAATTAAATACTTTTAGTAATATATTTTCTTTGAAGAATAAAATGGGAAAGCAAATCAATGAAGGATGTGGCATTGGCGTAACAGAAGATTCGAACAATTCAAACTATGTGTGTGTTTATTTACTAAGATTGTTTATCCTTTTAGTAACTGTGTTATTTTGTGTTCTCCATAAAAGAGAAAAAGTGAAGAATAACAAAAAGGATTTGTAATTATTGTAAAGCAAATATTTTGTGGCTTTCTTCCGTTACTATTCTATATTGAAAATTGCGAGTAGTAAAGTTCTTAAATGTTTGACATAAAAACAAAATTGGACTTGATGACTTTTGTTTTGTTTTCAAAAATAAAATTCGGAACATTTTTCAATGATAATGGGTTTTCTAAGAAATTGATGGAACCAAACCCTATTTATAAGAGGAGTTAAGGAAGTTATGTGTTGGGACAGGCCCGACCCTTCACTGATTTAAATAAATATATATAATGAATAGAATAAAACTAGAGGAATACTCTATAATTTATAAAAGGGTTGACTCTGGTACACTACCTCTACTATACAACTTCTTCGATATACACCCTAGTTTTTTCGTCTCTTTTCTACACTCCCCGAACAATTTTTTTTTTTAAATATCACGAAGTTAACATTCTCTTATAATTGCAACATAGCGACTGGAAATTGTGATAGACTTTAATAAACCGGTAATCGCGTTTAAAAACCACGTTTAAAATAATCCGACCCATTTAATCTCTAATCCGACCCGTTAGATGTAAAAAAAAAAAAATTACAGAACATCAAATAAGGTATCACTAGACATCAAATTAGATTTCATCTTAGATTTAATTTTGCTTTAAAGTCCTTAATTAGATGTTATCGTCTAATTGATTTCATCGAATGCTGTTCTTCATCGAAAATTGATTTCAAAGATTTGATTTTTTTTCTTCTTTTTCTTACAGTCTCTGAGAGAGAGAGAAGGAGTCGAAGCAAAAGATACTCAGATTGCTGTCAGGATTTAGGTTTGTGGAGCTCAAGGAGAATTTTCTTAGAAATCAATCTTCTTACTGTTCAAAGATTTCAAAATCACAAAAACCGCCATTCACGTTTACAAAACCAGAAAATAACAAACGAAACTAAAAGAACTCAAGTTCAAAGAACTATTAAACTTCATTCATAAACCTCCATGTCGGTGCTTATTTATTTTGTTTTCTCATATAAACGAACCTTAAATTTTGCTAGGAGAAAATATTGATGAAATCTTTTTTTCCCTTCTCTTTCTCTCTCGTCTTTAGAACCCTAATTCTGTCTCCAAATTAATTTTGATTTTTAATAAGTTTGGGTTAGAGAGTCGGGTTAGGGGTTAAACGGGTCGGATTATTTTAAACGCGGTTTTTTAAACACGATTATCGGTTTATTAAACTCAATCAAAATTTTCAGTCGTTATGTTTCAATTATAAGAGAATGTTAAATTCGTGATCTTTAATAAAAAATAAATTTGTTCGGGATATGTAGAAAAGAAGCGAACAGTCTAGGGTGTATATCGAGGAAGATGTATACTAGAGATAATGTACCAGAGTCAACCCTTCATAAAACATTAGTTTTTACTAAATATCTACTTTTTATAATATGTGTTCTGCAATGTTATTATACTAAATATACATATACAGATTAGATAAAAGAGAAAAAGTGAAGAATGACAAAACGGATTTGTAATGATTGTAAAGCAAATATTTCATGGCTTTCTTGGGTTACTATTCTATATTGAAAATTGCGAGTAGTAAAGTTCTTAAATGTTTGACATAAAAAAACAAATTTGGACTTGACTTTTGTTTTGTTTTCAAAAATAAATTTCGGAACATTTTTCAATGATAATGGTTTTTCTAAGAAATTGATGGAACCAAACCCTATTTATATGAGGAGTTAAGGAAGTTATGTGTTTGGACAGGCCCGACCCTTCACAGATTTAAATAAATATATATAATGAATAGAATAAAACTAGAGGAATACTCTATAATTTATAAAACATTAGTTTTTACTAAATATCTACTTTTTCTAATATGTGTTCTGCAATGTTATTATACTAAATATACATATTCTGATTAGATAATGTATATTTTATATAAAAAAAATTAGTAAGATAAGGTTTGTATTCAAAATGTTTAGTTTTAAAAATATCATATATTATAGAAAAAAAAATATTCTATTTTTTTGCTTTATGCCACAAACATTTTCGGACACCGATCGACTCTGTCTTGGACCTTTGAGACTTCCAAAACTTGATTATCATGATACATTTTTATTTATTTTAATTTTGAATTCATGTATGTTTTGCTTATATTTATATATAAAATTCATAAATCATGACTGGAAAATTGTGGCTTAATCCAAAAAAAATGGCAATAAGAAAAAAAGTTTGATCATAGTCTTATAACTTATAAAATATTATATTTATCTATGCCGTTAGGAAAAGTAATTTTGGAGCTTTAATCTTATTGTAAAAATCTTATACTACAAGAAAACAAGAGAAATTCTAATGGAATTTCCGATAGATATAAACCCTTCACAATTTTTTATTAGAATTTTGATGGTTTCATCTGAGGGATATAACCCGTCGGAAGTTTCGGGCAGATCTTCCGACGGTATTTTTATTTCTTTTTGTTTTTTATTTAATATGTTAACTTTATATTTAATATCAAGATATTGTAAATTCCATCGGAAAATTTTGACGTATAGTAATTTACGCCAAATATTTAGTTTCAATATCGATGAAAAAAATTTGGTTAAAATCCATCGGAAATAACCATTTATAACGGATATATGACGGTTTTGTCCGTAAAAAATTAACTGTTTTTTTCTAATGTCGGTGTTACCTATAGAGTTAGAACTGCATACATAAAAGTTAGAAGAGTACATACCACAATTGACTTGATCATCTCATAATCACAAAGTGCATTACATCTCATCATTGTCATGTCTTTTGTAATGAAGAATGATAATCCTCACTTGTTTATCTAAAACAGCAAAGATAATTTTAGAGATTAAAATATTTTGGAGAGGAAACTGGCGTCTTAAGTCAAAGCACAACTAATTTCTAAACAAACATATTATATCCGTTAAAAATAGGTTGCCTGCATTAATAACCATCGTTACCACGGGTCCACGACTTTCAAAATCATTGTATGTACTGTAATAAGAGTATTTTTAAACAATCTTACGTTCTTCCATCAAATTTAGTTTTTAAAAATTGGAATCCAAACTTTTCGATCAAAGTATGCCCTGAAAGAGAAGATACTAAACAAAATACATGACCATTTCATGAAAAGATGAAACGCAGAGGGTGAGAGAAGCACTAAAGAGTATAGGAAAAGCTCAACAAAATGAAACAAAAAGATTGCATAAAGAACATATCAATTTGCTGAAAGTCACTCACGTCGAGTCTGCATTATGTGGATCTGCATCAATCGAGCCTAAATTTCCATGGCCTTCATGAGGTAAGTGTACATCTCATGGAGAAACTCTGCGAAGAACATGATGCAAAAAACGATTGTATTAAGAAAACGAAACCATTATTTGAAGACTGCAATACATTCCATGGATTCATATATACATTCATATTTGCTTATTTACCTGAGCCATTCCAACAAGAGAATCATAAACAATCGTATCTAAAAGAGCAAAATCAGAACCAGAACCATTGATATTAGGAGGGATGAAAGAGAGATGAGGCGTTGGGGAGTGGAGAAAAAGACAAATCGAAATAAATGAAAAAGATGGAAACGTTGAATATGAAAAAATTTAAGCGAAGGAAGAGTTTAAACGAAGAAGACACAAAACCAAGGAAAGAATTTAAGCGAAGAAGACACAAAACTTAAAGCTCTTGTGTCTTAATGTGATTCATATATAATTATCTAAAGTGTAATACAAAAGGAGAATTCACAAAAGAAACCCTAATAATCATTTATTTATTTTCATTCTCATACTTTCTTCTATTATTTGATTTTTAATCAAATTTGGTCAAATGTTTCTTCTATTTAAGATTTTTTTCCGTTTTTGTATGAAATTATATCATTTTATATAATAAGATAGTTTAAAATTTATTTAATTATATTTTATCTATATACTTTATTTCCTTTTAATGAAATAATATATTTTTCTTTTATATTTTAGTTTCCTTTTTAATTTTATTTCCCATTTTGTATGATATTATATCATTTTATGTAATATGATAGTTTAATCTATATTTTTATTTCTCTTTAATGTAATTATATCCTTTTATTTTTCTTTTCTCCTTTTTGGTTTCCTTTTTTATTTTTTCCATTTTTGGATATTATATCATTTTATATGCTGTCAAAAAATATATATAATTTTATATAATAATATAGTTTTATCTATATGTTTATTTACTTTAATAAACGTTACTCTAAAATTTTATTTCTATTTAATGAAATTATATAAACTTAATTTAAAAATCTAAACTTTTTGATAATTTTTTTAAAACTTAAATCTATTTACATGTGTATAAATCTAAATTGATGTGTTTAAATCTGGCGGAAATTGCTAAAAATGACATATAATTTGATTCTAAATTCAAAAGTAGACCATTTATTCAATTTAAAGCAAAAGTAACTCAAAGGGGTAGGGAAATTACAATTATCTACCTTATGACCAAACAAAAAACAGAAGTCTCAATTACGGTTGTAACTTTGCGAAGTCTTAAAGTACTAAAGAAGTCTACTTTATAGTATGCGTAAAAAATTATGATATGTACTTAAATCTTATATTTAAATTTTAAAAAATAATAAAAATAACAAATTGTTTACATAAACTAAATATAAACAATTGTGATGTATATCAATTAAAACTTCATACAATTGAATCAAATTAAACCAACAAAGATAAATTATGTTATAGTCTCATACATATTACTAATGAAATGAATACATAATACATACCAAATAATCTTGTGGATAACCATATGTTTAAATATTCATTTGGTCATGTGTTGGTAGTTATTGTTGTTTCATATTTATAAGTTTTATGAGTATATGGTTCTAATGAATTATGGTTTAGGACAAAGTGCGTAGGGTTTAGGGTAAACAAATTTGTAGAGATTATAGTTTAGGGTTCGGTTTATATAGTTTAGTTAACTATAAAGGGGATGTTAAATTTTGAGTTATCTATTTAATTGTGAATATGTCTATGAATTCTCATAATTATGAGTTTGATATATCGCTTAGGGTTTGACATTATAGGTTGGAAATCATGTTTTTACATTTAGGGTTAGATTTGGGGTTTATAAACTTTTTATTTAAAATGTTAAATTTGCATATAAGTGTTAAATTATGAATATATTAAACGATTTTAATTTTTTTATATAAATTTTTATTTAGGGTTTTGACTATTAAGTGGGAAAATTTGATTTAGAGTTTATGTTTAGCAGATTTATGTACCATTTTACAAACTTCATGCGAAGTCTGTTTAGCTTTTGAGACTTTAAAGTAAAGTCTATTTAGAGTTTGAGATATAATAGACTTCAATCGATGTTTATTTAGAGTTTAAGGTATAGAAAATTTCACATAAAGTCAGCTAAACTAAAAATTATTAACCTAGCCCAAAATTTTATCCTCTTATATAAAGGAAACCTACAATTTGTAAACAACTTGTAAATAATTTAATAAAAATAGACATTTCTATTCTCATCATCATACCAAAAATCCATCCGCGAGTTCAACACGTTTATCAAGAACAAATATATATTATTTGTTTGTCGTCCAACGGTAAATATATATATGTGAAGCATATTTGATTTTAACATTTATAGACTAAAGAATATCCTGTGGTATTAAAAAAAAAAAGAGAGAATATCTTCTGATATTTATTTTATGATGTGATAAAATCTATTAGTACTAAATTCATATTACACGAGTGTTGAACGTGAGCTGTAAAAAGATTACAAAAAGAAGAATCACGTCACTTGTCTTATCTCGCACGCGCCGTTCCTTTTCTTGAGACTATTTATGAGCCGACGGTGCTTAGTCTAAGCAGCTTAGACGACAAAAGTTTAAGAAAGAGTTAAAAGAGGAAGACGTCTCGATTGTACATATCTCAAACACACAAGTCCTTAAAGTTGTCATGTTCTTTGCGTCAAGTCCTCCATGCTTCCGGTTTCACCTCCATGTATCAAGCTTTTCTGATAATACATAATTGTCCCTTTACTTCCCTGTTTCGTTTTTTCTCTTTTTGTTAGTTTTTGTTCTCGCATTTCCGTCAAAAATGTGTTTTCTGATAATACATAATTGTCCAAATCTAAAATGGATGAAGCAGAGAGCTTGTCCCGTTTCAGGGTATAAAGAATAATGTCAAAGGAATATTCAACTGCTACAAGCAAGACTGGATCTGTGAAAAACAAAAAAATTATTAATGCTTTAGCTCTGATTGGATCAGTGGTCTCAAAGCTGGATTTAGGTAAGTTCTTTTTCTTTTACAACAAGTGTTAATGCTTTAGCTCTGATTTGAACTTATAGGATCTTGACACCAACAACTTAANGACAAAAGTTTAAGAAAGAGTTAAAAGAGGAAGACGTCTCGATTTTACATATCTCAAACACACAAGTCCTTAAAGTTGTCATGTTCTTTGCGTCAAGTCCTCCATGCTTCCGGTTTCACCTCCATGTATCAAGCTTTTCTGATAATACATAATTGTCCCTTTACTTCCCTGTTTCGTTTTTTCTCTTTTTGTTAGTTTTTGTTCTCGCATTTCCGTCAAAAATGTGTTTTCTGATAATACATAATTGTCCAAATCTAAAATGGATGAAGCAGAGAGCTTGTCCCGTTTCAGGGTATAAAGAATAATGTCAAAGGAAGACTCAACTGCTACAAGCAAGACTGGATCTGTGAAAGACAAAAAAATTATTAATGATTTAGCTCTGTTTGGATCAGTGGTCTCAAAGCTGGATTTAGGTAAGTTCTTTTTCTTTTACAACAAGTGTTAATGCTTTAGCTCTGATTTGAACTTATAGGATCTTGACACCAACAACTTAATTACTGTTAATCACTTCTTGAAAATCTGTAAAAATGGTTTATATATTCAATGAAGATGGTGTACTAGGAATATTGAAATACCGTGAGAGGGCAAAGCCATTCCACAAGACAGTTATAAGAAATGGTGAGACAACATCATTCTGGTTTAATAATTGGAGCCCCCTCGGTTGCCTTCTTGACAGGATTGGTCCGAGAGGTTTCATAGATTTTGGAATCTCTATTCACGACACTGTAGCAAGTGTAATGAGGGGACACAGGAGACGCAGGCACCGCCTTCCACTACTAAACCAGGTTGAAGATCTCATTGTTTATAATCGAGCTCATTTACATTAAAATGAAGAAGACGAACACCTATGGCGGCTTAAGGAAGGGGTTTTTAAGAGGAATTTCTCGACAAAATCAACTTGGAACCAGATCAGACATAGGACTCCTACACTACAATGGACTCGGGGAATATGGTTTACGCATGCCACACCAAAATACTCTTTCATGACTTGGTTGGCAGAGCATGACCGCCTATCAACGGGTGATCGCACTCTTCGTTGGCAACAAAACGCGTCCACAACGTGTATCCTATGCCAAGATCCTATGGAAACACGTAACCATCTCTTTTTTACTTGTCAATACTCTGCAGAGATATGGTCTAATCTTGCCCGAGGCGTTCTCCAAACAAGTTTCACGGTGGACTGGAATTCACTTACTCAAATTATCAGTCAATCCTACCACAATCAAATGACGGTGTTCGTTACGAGATATCTATTCCAAGCGACCATCCACGCAATTTGGAGAGAAAGAAACCAACGAAAGCACGGGGATAAACCTTCACCAGCAACTCGACTAATCAAAATTTTAGACAAGACGATGAGGAACCACTTATGGTCTATTCAACGAACGGGTGACAAACGATTCAAGGAGGGCTTGATGTACTGGTTTGCATCTAGGCCGAGAAGCTGAATTGCCAATGCTCTCTTCTCCTTTTCATAGCTCTATTATCCTTTTTCATAAGAACTATACTCTCTGAATACTTTTGAACATTCGGCAAAATGTTGCATTTCATTGTAAAAACGTGGTTTTTTTGGACTGAATAAATTTTACATTCAATTCAAAAAAAAAAAAAAAAAAAAAGATGGTGTACTAGGAAAGCTGCAGGACGTACACAATCTGATGTTTTGTATGGAAATTTAATAAATTTTGCTTGAGTGTCGTGCTTTTTGTAGCTCGGTGAATAGATTATAGAACATGATTTACGTCTATTAAATCATGGAAATCACTATGATACTGGGTTTACGTCGACTTAAGTTTTTTTTTTTTTTTTCATAAAACAAATTTCAGATACATTTTTCTATGATAATGGGTTTGTAAGAAATTAATGGAACCAAACCCTATTTATATGAGGAATTATGGAAGTTATGTGTTATGGCTTGGATTTAGGGTGTAGTTTTTTCTTACATTTTAAAGAACATAAAACAAAAAAAAAGATTATTAGTTAGTGTTATGTATAGAACCAGGCGGTCTCATTTGCAATCACATAAGTAATTTAAACAGAAAAATGTAAAAAGAAATTTAAAAGGCCATAAATTTAGTTATTTATGACAACTGTGAGTCATTCAATTAATTAAATTTGGTTAGTTGACCAAAAAAAACAAATGGGTCAAAAACAATTATACTACATCCAATGACCATTGAATCCAAATGGTCATATAACTATACATATAATTAACTCAAAAATGGCAAAATGCTTTTTCCAATACTATCATTTTCTTTCTTATGTGTATTTCAAAAAGAGAAGGATGGTAGTGGCAGAAGCATTTTTGGTATTTTTGAGTTAATTAGTTGTATAGCTACATATGACCATTTAGATTTAATGGTGATTAACTGTAATATAATTGTTTTTGGGCCGCTTTTTTTTTATAGTCAACTAATCAAATTTATCTTAATTGAATGATTAACAATTGTCATGAATGACTAAAATTATGATATTTTAAATTTCTTTTTAGCTTTTTCTGTTTAAATTACGTTTAAATTTTTTTTTTTATATCTCGTCATAATTTCTCCGACTTTCAATAATTTTCATCCATTCATTGTTTTCGCATTCTTCTTTTCATATTTCTAAACGTAATCAAAAAAATTTTTGTTTTCACACTCAAATATCTAATGCTTTAAAACGCATAGACGGCCGCCTAAATTAGTTTTTTAAACACTAGAAAAAATAATAAAAATAGAGTGAGTGGTCATTTATGCACTGATAAAATAGAGAAACAATACAAACGAAAATATTTCTCCCTCCTCTTCAACCTCTATTTATTTTTTCTATGTGGACTAAGAAGATGGTTGTGCCCTCTATCTTTCTATTTCCTATGCACCAAGAAAATTTTGTTTCCTTTTTCATATTTAAATTTCTTAGATATTTTAATATAAATTGATTCATTCTCGTGAACTTATTAAAAAGCTTAGATTTTCATCCACTTATGATATTTTTAAAAATCCAACAGAAAATTAATCGAAAAATAGATATGTGATTGCAAGTGAAACCGTATCATTCTATACATAACACAAACTAATAATCTATTTTTTTATGTTCTTTAAATGTAACAAAAAAACTACACCCTAAATCCAAAAAACTAAATCTACAATCCTAAAATTTAGCAAAAAATAACTTTTAAGTGTAAAAAATAATTATAAGTTTGAAAATGGTGTATTTCTGTAGATTTGAAAGATATTAATTCACTCAAGATGATTTCTGATAATAATTCACTCAAGATGTTTTCTGATAATGATTTTAAGGTGGGTTAAGCTGTGTATAGATATCATTGAATTTGTTATGCCCCCCTAACCCCCATTCATTCATATATGTCCTCTTTGAATTTGTTGTTTGGCCTCATTTTTCTGCTGTCAATTATCTAGTTTGATATCATCAAAAAAACAGATCTAGGAATGATATTAGTAGTAGAAATTAAAGTTCATTGGATAACAGAGTATCAAAACTCTCTAGTAGATTATTCGGTGCTGATTTTCTCTATGACAGAAGAACTTGCTCCAAAGTTTAATTTGTGCTATGTAAACTGTGATGTCTATCTTTAAAAACATGGGATAAAGCTGAAAATGATCTCAAAGTAGCGTTAAATGTTTTGGGAAAAAAATGGCAGCAGAACGAAGGAGACAGAGCATTTTATGGCCCAAAGATAGACATCACAGTTTCTGATGCAATGAATAGGAAATTCCAGTGTGCTCCCAAACTCTTTTTAGCTTTCCTTGTTTCCTTTTTTTTTTCTTGCATAGTCAGTGCAGGAGTTGATTGTCTGTTTCTTGTCGCCTCATATCAGCTTGATTTTCAACTTCCGGATCGCTTCAAATTGGAATACTCAACTGACCTGTAATGATACATAGAGCTGTGTTTGGATATGTGGAACGTATGTTTGCCATATTGTTGGAGCATTACAGTGGAAAATGGCCCTTCTGGCTTAGTCCGCGCCAGGCCATAGTTTGGTTCCTATCAACTTATTTGCTTTTCTTTTGTCATATACATTTAAACAGGTGAAAAAACAAATTCATGAAGCTGAGTACTATGTTGATGCGGACATAACAGACATGAAGATTGATAAAAAGATAACAATTTTGGGGTTCATGTTTAAGTTTTGTTCTATGGTTGGCTGGAGATTCCTAATATTGAGTTGAGTGACGGTTGTGGTGTGTGTAGGTGCGAGAAGCTCATCTTGCGCAGTACAACTACATACTGGTAGTGGGTGAAACTTAGGCTAAGACAGGACATGTTAGTGATTGGCCTATTCCTTATATAGAGTCTCTCGTGCTTAACTAATTTGTTTTGTCTGAACATTTCAAGACCATTTGTTTTGTTGTACTCAACATTTTCAGGTGAATGTTCGGCTGAGAGACAGTGCAGCCCACTCGGTGAAGAGCATCGAGGATTTGCTGGAAGAATTCAAGACCAAGACTGCCGAATATCAATGAGATCCGACTCGTAAAATTCATGTTTTAAATTTTGTTCCGATACAAACTGTGTTTATTTTTTTTGGTTATGTTGCAAATTAGAATCAGCCAGATTTAAGTGTTTACTTATGTTATCATTATGTCTATAAATTTAAGAAATATGGAAAATAGACAAATAACAAATTCCAGGTTCGAGAAGAACAATGGCAAATAGAAATACAAAAAAATTGCTAACCTAGTCAGAAGATCATATCTTGTGTGCAAGACCTAATTATACCAAAAGATGGTGTCTGATTCCAGACCGCGAACTGATCGTAGTGGAGAAGTGGGTTTTGTGTCTGCATCTGAGGAGGAATCAGGATGTTGTAAGGAGCCGTCGCTTGGTCAAAGCTTGAGACAGAGTTAGCGAGTTGAGAGAAGTTGCCGTTGTCATGGTTATACAGAAAGATTGAAAACTTTCTCTGATCATGATTCAACGAATCAGTTGCGAATCTGCCATTGAGATGATGATTCGTTAATGATTCTTCTGTCCATTGTTGATGATGAGAAAGCGACGGAGATAAATGTGTTGTGAAGCCGGATGAATCAGCCGCAAGGCTCTGATCGTCAATCAGCGAAGTTGATAAATCCATTGTGATTTTGTGATTTTGTTCGGTCCTTGAAGAATCTGTAAAGTTGTGATTTTGTTTGGTCGTTGATGCACCACAATCGGATAAAACCGCAAGGCTCTGATTTGGAAGAAGCCGTCGAAGCTTGTCTTGGAATATCCGTAAACGAGTCTCCAACGAATGCTCCATCTCTAAGACTTTATCTGAGAATTTGTTGTCGTTTTTATCGAGAGATCTCTTCTTTTCGTCGTTCATCTTCTTGTTCAGAAATTGAGAAAGGTTGGTGCTTTTCTTGTGTTTTTCATTGTCGCTTAGCTTGCTAAACCTCTCGGCCATGTCTCTGACCTTGGATTGATTATCGGGCCATGTCTTGATGAGTTCGCCGTCACGACCGTAATAGAGGACGCATGCTTGGATGTCGCATAGAGTCGAGAGCTCGTAAGCTTTGTTGAGCATGGTACGTTCTCTCATAGAAATATTCGTGTTCTTAGTGGAAGAGAAGGATGATTTCTTGAAATGGGTTTGATTTCTCACATACAATTTGGTTTTTGTCTTTCTCGAAGAAGAAAAAGAAGAATCCATTGTTGCGTGAGTAAAATCTATATGAATAATAGTGAAGACAACGAATTAAGGTTTAGGGTTTTGTATATATAATAGAAATTGGAGTATGGTTTTAATTTCCTTTTTTTGGGAGTATGTAATCTGTTCATTAAATGATCTGATCGATGGTTTCCATTTTCTCGTATTAATCTAGCCGTTGGGATTTTCAATGATGAGCTTTGATGGGTGAGAGCTGTAGAAGCTTCCCACACCCAAAAAGAGAGTCTACAACACAAATTTATACCAATTAACGATCATTAGTTGGGATCTTTAATATTTTGTATTTGAACATTTAAATCGCTCTCAAAATTGATTCCTTAAATCCAAAATTGTCAAGACATGACAATGCGCAAATAAGAGCAGTAGTTTTTTTTTTTTTTAGAATTGAATGCAAAATTTATTCAAAAAAAAAAAAAAAACTTTTGTACAATGAATGCTACTATCTGTTGATTAGTTTAACATGATTTGAAAGAGAGAAGTTTGAAATAGAGATCAATAAGTGAGCTGAAGATTGAAAATCACGAGCGTGTGGCGAGCCACAAGAGCATTCCTTCATCATATGTATAGTTTTCTATTCTACGGATTGAGTTTATTCGTCTCTTCACATTTTTTTCGATGAGCTTTATTGTAATGCCCGTGTTCGGAAGGGGCCAGTATCGATCGATACCGGCCAGTATCGATCGATACCAGCCGGGTTTTTCCGTGGTTAGCTTCTTCTTCTCTTTCTTCTTCGAGTATAAAAGTGGTCCTTGGAAAGATAAGACCGTAGAACGGTCGAGAAAGGTCGAGAAGAAGAGAGTGAGAGAGAAGGAAGCGTTGCGAAGCTAGATCTTGCGAGATCAGAAGGTTCTGAACGTTGTGGGAAGCTCGGAAGGGAGGTTGGAGACCTTGGTTTTGGGCGGGAAGCGAGGGAGTTCGATCTTGAGTTTGGAAAGATCGTTTGGAAGCTCGTTTCAGCTGTTTTAAGGTGAGTTGTGACCAAAGGTGACCAGTTAAGCTTATGTGTTTTCGTGTGAAGCTTGATTGGTGGTTGTTTTGGTGGTTTGTATGGCGTTCCTGTGTTAGGTCGCGAGGGTATCGACCGATACCAGGTGGGTATCGATCGATACTGATTCTTTGGGATAAGGATTGAGTCGTGTAGTATCGACCGATGCCAAGGGAGGGTTTTTGGGTGTCGATCGATACTAAGCCCTTGTCGGGTGACGTGTGTTGAGTGGGCATCGATCGATACCATGGGGGTATCGATCGATACCGGTTGTTTGGTGACGAATGTTGTATTAATAATTGATCATTGTAATTGTTGATTGTTAATTGGTGGCCTGTTGTTGGGATGATCAATCTCACTCAGCATTTGGTTAGCCAAATGTTGATGCATCACTTTTGTCGATGCAGGTAAAGATGTGGCGTGATCGTGGAATCGAGGCGGTGAAGAGGGGATGATTAGGACCCGGGGGGCTTGCTTTTGTTGTTGCTGTTGTTGTTGTATAGAATCGTTAACTTGAGTGTAATAATTAATTATGAGTTAATGATTGTTTATATTGTTTAATTATTATATGCAAAAAAAAAATGCGGTCCTTTCATTTATGATGCGGGAAGACGGCCTCGGGGAATCACCATGCTTCCTGCCATTTTTCTCTCGCCAAATACGATAGATCGAGGCTTGGAAAACATATCGGAGAAGAAATAGCGTCTGCCGATCTTGAGTTGAGCATCAGAGAGGCGTTGTGATCTGGTCCCAACTCGTAGAGAATTCACCACGGAAGAGCCTACTTGTGAGATTCGTCCATATTTCTGCTGAGTAGTGGCATTCAAAGAACAAATGATTCCTTGATTCCTCCTCATTTCCGCAAAGGATACACTATCCGTTGTAAGCCTGGTTCCATGTTTTATATTCGATCTCATGTGGCCAGCCGGTTCCTGCACCCTAACCATGAGAGGAATGAGTACTTCGATGTAGCTTGTGAAAAATAAATACCTTTGTACCATACATAGTTGGGGTTGGTGTCCGAATCATGTTCCATGTACCTTGAGTAGAGAAACGCTGTTTCAAGTTATCATCTGAGAATCTCCAAAGAGATGTGTCTTCTTCCAGACTTCACTCTCTCCATCGGTGTTTGTCTAGCTCCTCTTCGATGTTATTTAAAAGCTCTAGTCTATGATTTTTCCTCCTCCAAGACAGAGCCATAGCCATTGTGGCGTGAGAAGGGATACCCAAATCAATGGTGCTACGAGATCCTGGAAGATCATAAAGTCTACCCATCGGAGACCACACATCAAACCAGAAAGAAGTTCTTCGACCATTGTTTATCTCCACCTTGTGATTTTTTTTTGCAACTTCTTTGTACTTTATAACCTTCTTCCACATCCATGAACCATCTTGAGCTTTCTATTTAACGGACCATAATGAGTCTTTCCTGAAAAAAATTGTTTTAACCCAATCCACCCACACTGAAGACTGTGACGAGATGATTCGCCAGATTAGCTTCAAGCAACAAATTTTACTCGCTTCTTTTATTGATCGAATTCCTAATCCTCCCTCTTTTTTAGGTTTTACGACATCAGCCCATGCTACCTTCGCTTTCTTTGTGCTTAGTTCCAGGCCTGACCATAGAAAGGCTGCACACAACTTCTCAATTTCCTTAATACATCCACTTGGTAACCGAAATGCCTGAATCTAGAAGTTGATGATACTAGTGATGACTGAATGGAGCAATTGTAGTCTTCCGACATAAGATAAGAACCTATCTGTCCAAGAGCTGATCCGAGTTCAGATAGTTTCTAGAATAGGAGCGTAACCTGCCACAGTCATCCGCTTTGTTAGCAAAGGTAATCCAAGATAATGCACCAAAAGCTGACCTGTGGCGGTTACAAGTCGGCTGCAGACTGAAAAACCAGCCATATATAGTGTGGATTTCTCCAAATTAATCTTTAGGCCAGATGTTGCAGCAAATTCGTCAAATTTTTTGATTATCCCTTCAATAGAACGTCTCTTTCCATCCACAAAGATCAGGAGATCATCTGCAAAACATAGATGGGTTAGTTGAATAGCCTTGCACTTTTGATGAAACCCGATTCTTTTTTCCATCGCTTCCTTGTCGATCATCTTATAATGTCACTTCCTCTTTCTTCTATTACTCACTGTCTCTTCCTCTTTCTCTCTTCGTCACTCTCTTTGTTAAAGGAATAAGAAAAAACAGAGCAAGAAATAACACACACGTTTGTTTACCCGGTTCAATCTAATCGGTGTGATTAGATTTACGTCCGGGGCCAGATCAACTCTGACAATCCACTAGATGAGAAGGATATTACAGCTCAAGAACCATGAGCAAGAGCACAAGTCTTAAGATGAACAAGATGAGTATCACTATCTCACTCTCACAACGTAAGGGAGAAGAAGGTGAGAGTGATTTTTATACACTCTCAAAGTGAAGCCTCTATCGCGAGTAGAGTCTTCCAAAAAACCTTATCCCCTTTTTCTGATAAATATCTGCAAACCACAGAACCAGCTTCAATCAACTTCGGTTCAGCATCAGACCGATCTTTGAACAGAAATTGAATCATAAAG
>PKML01060283.1:24064-35521 GCA_002933935.1 Eutrema yunnanense
GAAACCTCAAACGGCATAAATTTGATTTGGACTATGTTTAATATGGTTAGATATGATCTTTTGAAAGAATTCAATGTCCATATAGCTTAAGTAAAACAATTTTGGGGCATATAATAAAGAACCTACAAGAAACCGAAAAGTATAAGTATAATGTCAATGTTTCGTTATGAAAGGTTTAACTCAATCTACTTTGAATTTATAAAAACATCATATACTCTATTAAATGTTTATTTTGCCATATATTTGTAAGACATAAGATGTTTACATGTTTTTTAAACAGTATACAGTTTGTAAATTAAGAATTTTAAACCCTAAACCCTAGGAATTTCCGACCAATTTCCGACCAATGTGAATAAATGGTCTTAGTTAGCCTCGCACTTGCTTTCCATATCACCCAAATGCGACCTAACCGATGATGTTCATAATTTGATAAAAATGACCATCCCTGAAAAACTGAAGCAACGATTTGGTTCACTTTGCGTTCCTTGACTCTTGTCTCCAACAAACACCCAAACTGCATAGACTCTGAATTTACCCAACTGCGAACGATGGAATGTTTAGAAAATTTGTTGAAACCGCAAACATTCCAAAAGAACCTCGTCATCTAATTTTTCTTTTGAGATTTCTTTTTTGTCTGACCACTTAGAGCTTGCTCCATCGTTGTCGAGGCTGAATTTCCAGTTGCATTCTTGCGAGTGTGATATTCCCATATTTTATACATTTTAAGCATGCATATTATTTAGTGTTTCGGGTCTCCTGCATGTGTCTTCCATAACTTTCATAGCATTTTGGTCTAAAATAGAGTCTAAGGTGTTTCCATTAGGTCTTATGAGTCTTGCATGCATTTGGAGTGTTTTATAGGTGCTTGCAGTCATTTTGGATAAGTTTAGAGAAATGTAGCAAAAAGGACCATTCCATAGCGTCTGAAAGAACTGGCAGGATGAAGGCCTTGAGATCTGAATCAGCTTCAACGGTCTTCAAGGAAGTTGTAGAGGAATGAGTTAGCTTTCCATAGGAGTTGGAATCAGGTCATTCTTATATGAAGATCAGGAGTTATGGCAAAATAACTCAGACAATGTATGTCTGACCGAGCCAATCCCGCATCACCGATCTTGGACCATCACGAACAGAGATTCCACTGGCTGGAATAATCGGCTGGTCCTAACCCGAGGCGTGAAAGCTCATCCCAAAAACCGAAGATCCACCGGCTGTCCCTGACCCGGTGTGGAGGTTCAGGACACCGAAGAAACGCGTCCCACCGGCTAGCTCCCACCCGGTGCCCTTACCCGATGCTGAAGCCGAATGAAGACGTCCGAAGACCGAAGATCCACCGGCTGGCAGCACCGACTGGCCCCCACCCGGTGTGGAGCCTTCGGCCAGTCAAGATCCAAACCCGGCCGGGTCGGTACCCGGTTTGTCTTGGGTCGACCCGGTCCGCCCCCCTTTTCCTTTACATACCCCTAAACCTAATTTTCTTAGATCTATCCTATTTTCTAAGGCAAAGAACCCCTTTTTGGTGATTTGCTAAGTATTTCTAAGAGATCTTGGTTTTATTTATGCAACCTAAGTTTTATTAATCAAGTTTCATCTTCCTTTTTTTAATCTTTCATTTTCCTAATCACTTAACATGGGATCATTAATTTCTCTTATGAGATTTGAGGGTTCTATGATGATTTGTGACTAGTTTGCTTTAAAGCTCATGGGTGAGGTAGATCATGTGCTTCTTGATTGGTTAAGGATGTTTAGGAGCTAGATCATCTTCTCCCTCTCTTATCTAAGACTCTTAATGCTAGATTAAGATTAAGCTTGGAAAAGCTAGTTTGGACCTTAGGGCATTTCATGCACATAAGGTTTTGATGAAATGCCCATACAAGTTAAATAAGAGATTTTACTTGTTTAGCCTAAGGAATTAGATGCCTAAAGAGTATTATGGCCATTGAAATTGGATATTCATGCTTGTTAATTAGTTTTCCACAAATGTAAGTTTGTTCTTGATTTGCTAATTAACAAAGTGATTAAAACCATGGAAGTGGGTTAATCTTTTTTTGACATTTTAAGCCTAGGGAGAAATGCTTGTTTGTGTTGTTTAACATCCTTGATCAATCAATGAATTCACCTAAGTCAATAACCTCACTCTAAAGCTTGCTTTAATCATTTGTTAAATCTCGATTAATACTTGTTTACTTATTTGCCTTTCTTGAATTGAATTAAGATTGCTAGAATTGAAACCAAACCAATCTTGTTGCTTAACTTAAGTAGTTCTATGTATTCTTGGTGTTTTGGAACTTAACTCATTGGATTCGATACTTCTTATACTACTCAGTACCAAGAGTAATTGATATCTAGAAAGACCGAAAAGTCTACTATCAGAGTGGACTTTGAAGCTCTATGAAGTGGGATACGAGTTCCCGGTTCATCTTGTTTCACGGTAACACTCTTATTGTTTCGATTATGTTCGTCTATATGAATTTTACCTTCCTCGACTTCACCATCCTAGGTTCCAAAATCCTTCACTTCTGTTCTCACTATTGCTACTTCAGCTGAGTAACAATATGGTGATGAAATAAAAACATCCCTTGTTCTCGTGTTCTGAACTTGTCTACTAACTTTATTTGGAGACATCTCATTCCACGATTTCTCTGCATCCTTATGGTTCTGTTCTGTGATCAAGTCCATTTTGCATAGGCCTCCCATCTCAGCTTTCTCCACACTCTCCGGCTTCTCCATCTTTTCAACATCGTTCCTTTCATCTTCTTTCTCGTGACATATGTTTTTTGATGCAGAATCATCAACATCTGCAACAACCGTTATTGCCAACGGAGATTTTGATTTACTATGCTCCTTTTTTCCAGTCCCTTTATTTTCCATATCTAATTTTTCTTTATTAGACTTTTTGTTGAATTCTGCATAGTGCTCTTCTTCCCCGAATTAACGACACAAACTGCATCAATATGACCCCATTTTTCACAAATAGAGCAACGAGGCGGTAGCCATGGATATGAAAACTCAACCAATGCTTCCTCATGTGTCTTCAATTTGAATTGAATTTGTTTGGCTGCTCCTTCGACATATCAGCCTCAACGAAAACTTTAACTTCTTTGAAATTTGTGCATAGCTCTGTTTCAGGGTGCAACCTCTTGGGTACTACCACTGCACTAGTAATAAACCTCATGACCTTCCAAGAATACATCGAGTGTGGGACATTTTTCAATGTTACCCACATTGGGATAGTCTTTATCTCTGGTTGCGTATCTCCGACAATAGGTGAACACTTCGATACAATCATGGGAATATCGGCAGTATTCCACATGGCCCTTCTCAGAACCCTTGTGCGAACTGTTGAGTCTCTGATCCTGAATTTTAGCGTTGTTTGATTCACTTCGAAGACATCGATTTTCAAAGTTTTGTCTCTTGATGGCCAGATTTTGCTCACTATTACGTGAACCTTTGCCACATAAGGAACCATCGACAAACCCTTCCGAGTAAGAAATTTTCCCACAATGGAGTATCCTCCGGAACAATCACCATATCCGATCCTTCAATCTCCTCAGTTTGAAACTCATGTTTTGATAGACTTGGTTTATTTTTCATCACGTTCGCCCATGACCTTTCTTCAACCCTTTTTTTTATGAATCCATTACCGGTGAAGGAAGCTCCGTCCCCTCCGGTTCCATTCCGATGGCAGCGACGCCGCAGGAAATCTTGCATGCCATCAATTTTTTTTGGAAATCCTAATCGCCCAAAATTCACCTTGTGCTGACGTGTCCGAATTTATGTCTGTAAAAAGAGAATCCTTAAAATAAGAGCAGTAGCTTCTGAATATAAGCATAACTGAAATCGAGGATAAGTTTTGTCACCATACCACCGCACTCTTTCCTATTCACCTCTCAATATCCATCCAATCTCATATCTATCAGAGTTGATATGCCAAAAAGCATTCACATTACATTTAAGTTTACCTAGATCAACTGGTAACCATTTAGCAGAATGATGTGATATGCCAAGAAGCATCCATATTACAAATAATGTTGAAAGACTTAATGATATTTTAGTATATTATTGTCATTTAAAAGGTATGAAGAACCATTCATATACACGCTTGCAAGAGGAGTTACTTAGATTAGGTCATTCGTGATACACGGATAAAATAAAATATATATTTAAATAATTGGTAATCATCATAACCATCTAATTAAATTTTAAAGTAAAACTTTCATTTATCAATATAATGTTATTTGATATATTTATCACTACAAGAAAACACTGCCATTTATGTTGGTCATTAATCCGTCGGAAATTTTTGACGGATTTCCGAGAGAATACCGGCGATTATAAATTCCTCGGAAATCCGTCCGAAAATTCTGACCGATTTCCGAAGAATTTATATTCTCTGGTATTCCCTCGGAAACTGGTCGTAAAATTCTGACCGATTCAAGGCTGTCGGAAATCAGTGGAGAATTTCCGACGGATTCCGTTTAAGCAAATCTTGATCGGTTTGACCGATCCCACTTGTTTCTGACCGATTTCCGATGAATATATCCGTTAATGTATCCGTTGTAGTAGTTGTTATATAGCCGTTAAATGTGTCGGAAATTCGTCGGAAAGTCGCTGAATATTTCTCTATAAATATTTATCCCCCTCATTCATAACATTCACAACATACACACCGCAAAAATACTTACACAATATGTCTTATTTTCGATCGTGGATGGACAAACCTCCGCGTGATCCCGTGATGGGGGAATTGACGGATGCGTTCGCACAAGGTGTGGAGGAGTTCATGAACTTTGCGTCAAACAATAGCATGACTTCGGAATACGGTAAAATATATTTTCCTTGTACTCAATGTCGAAATCATAGATTAGTCTTTGTTAGAGAAGTATGGAAGCACTTATATATGACTGGATTTATGCCTGGTTACAAGATTTGGTATACCCATGGAGAAAATGATTCAATGGTGAAATATGGTAGCACATCGGATATGTTTGGCAGTATTTCGGGTAGGTTAGAGGAACCAACACCGGAACTAGATGTAAACGCAGGTATTGTTCAGATGGTGAATGATGCGTTTCGTGAAAACATAACATCGTATCATGTTGAGGATGGTAACATGATAGAGTAACCAAATTTAGAAGCGCGGAAGTTTTTTGATATGCTAGATGCGTATAACCATCCATTATACAAATGATGTAGAGATGGAACATCGCCTCTATCAACTGCAAGCAGGTTGATAACTATAAAGACGGATTTCAACTTAGCCGAGGATTGTGTTGATGCGATAGCTGATTTTGTGAGAGATATCTTACCTGAAGATAATATTTCACCGGCTTCATACTACAAGATTCAAAAGCTTGTAGCTGGTCTTGGATTACCGTATCAGATGATAGATGTGTGTATCGACAACTGTATGATCTACTAGAGAAAGAACGAAAACCGGTTGAAGTGTTGCTTTTGTCACAAACCTCGGTATCAGGATACATGTGACAGAGTACATGTTCCACATAAGCGGGTGTGGTATTTTCCCCTAGCTGATAGGTTGAAGAGGTTATATCAATTTGAGCGCACGGCAGGGCCTATGAGATGGCATGCATAACATAACTCATATGGAGAGACTACGCATCCCTCAGATGCAGAAGCATGAAAACATTTTCAAGAGGTTTATCCTAGTTTTGCGTGTGAGCCAAGGAACGTATACCTCATGTTATCTACGGATGGATTCAACCCTTTTGGAAAGCATGGGAGGCAATATTCGTTGTTGCCAGTAATCGTCACACCTTACAATTTGCCGCCAACTTTGTGCATGAAACGAGAGTTTTTGTTCCTCACGATCCTCATCCCCGGTCCAGAGCATCGTAAGAGATCCCTTTATACTTTCTTGCAGCTATTAATTTATGAGTTGAGAATGTTGTGGAAAAATGGTGTTGAAGCGTTTGATGTTTCCATGCAACAGAAATTTATGATGCTTGCGGTAGTTATGTGGACCATAAGTAATTTCCCAGCATACGGTATGCTATCGATGTTTCCATGCAACAAAAATTTATGATGCTTGCGGTAGTTATGTGGACCATAAGTAATTTCCTAGCATACGGTATGCTATCTGGATGGTCAACGCATGGAAGGTTGGCGTGTCCATATTGTCAAGATAACATTGATGCATTTCAATTGAAGAACGGATGTAAGACCTCTTGGTTCGATTGTCATCGACGATTTCTACCGCATGATCATCCATATCGTCGGAGCACAACATTGTCTAGAAAGAACAAAAATTTTTTTGATGGTCCACCTCTTGAGTTAGATGGGAATTATATTAGGGAAAATTGTATTTTTAACTTTCAAAGTATAAGTCGCTAGCACTTTAAACCTCGAGAGAATTTGCACTCTGAATTTAAACCATCAAACTAATAAAACTCAGAAATAAAACTTAAAACCTTGTCACGGAAATTAAAATTTAATTTAATTTGTTTATTAAAAAAAATTAAAACCTTGTCACGGAAAGTAAACGGTTCTGTTAAATTATTTGGTGGTGCAAACTAGAGATCTAGTTTGATGGTTTTATGTGTGAGTTTTATTAGTTTGATGGTTTAAAGTGATAGTGAAATTCTCTCAAGGTTTAAAGTGCTAGCGACTTATACTTTGAAGGTTAAAAATACAATTTTCCATATTATATTATGACTCAGCTGAGAGATTTTGGTGCTGAGAGGACAATTTCATGCGGGGATAATGGGTATTATCCCGTTGACGGTTGTGGCGAGTACCACAATTGGCACAAGAATAGTATTTTCTGAGATTTGCCAAATTGGAATGACCATTTGTTGCGCCATAATTTAGATGTAATGCACATTGAAAAAAACTTTTTCGACAACATCATGAACACTGTTCTAAATGTGCAAGGAAAGACGAAAGATCATTTGAAAGCCAGATTGGACTTGCCAGATATTTGTTCCCGTAAGGAGTTGCATGTAATGGCGAACGGAAAATCACTGCCCCTTGCTTTCCGGTTGGATGCGACTTCAAAGGAGGAGTTCTTCGATTGAATTAAACACAGTGTAAAATTCCCAAACGGATACACATCTAACATTCGTAATTGCGTTGATAGTTCAGAAGGGAAGTTTTTTGGGATGAAGAGTCATGCTTGTCATGTTGTCATGCATCGCCTCCCTCCATTTGCATTTGAAGGTATTCTTCCTATAAACGTCCATGGAGCTATTGGAGTTACATACATTTATACTATTATGTATGTTACCATATTTTTATATGTGATCATTATACGTTATTTAATTTTGTATGTCTACTATATATGCATGGATCGGTTCTTTCTTCCGGGATCTATGCACGAGATCACTTATATCAGCCGAAATCCGAAATATGGGGGAAAACATATCGATTATCCTTTGCAACCTCGAGAAAATATTTCCTCTTGCCTTTTTTGATGTTATGGAACATCTTCCTATTCATCTCCCTCGAGAAACAACACTTGGTGGGGCGGTTCGATACCGATGGATGTACCCTTTTGAGCGGTATATATTCCACCTAAAGAAGAAGATGAAAAATCTTGCTAGAGTCGAGGGTTCTATTGTCGCACAGAGCATTAATGAAGAAACTTCCAACTTTGTAGGCTACTACTTTCCAGCGCAAATCCAAACAAAATGTAGACGCCCCGCATGGCATGATGATGGAGGGAAAAGAACTAGTTATCATGTCTATGTCCCCGATATATTTACTCAAATTGGACGACTAAGTGGAAAAAACAAGGATCGACGACTATTAGAGGAGGAGCAAAGGCACTTGCATATGTATATTCTGACAAATTGCGACGACGTTTTGGAATATGAGAGGTACCTAAATTTTTTTTTTTTAATTAGTTAACAAAGTTTACTAATGCTATTTTCTAATGCATTTGTTCATGCACATAATGTTCATGGCCCAAATACGCGATTTGTATCCAAATTACACAGAGGATGAGCTTGCTGTCGTCAAGCAGAATGACTTTGGTGATTGGTTGAAATATTATGTAAGTGTTAAATGATGCTTAATAATATAATTAACTTTTATAACTTCCTTATATAAACATTAATGTGTCGATTATTGTCGACATGAAATTTTTACAGGTTGGTCAGATGACTGCTAGAGGAGAATCGTTTCCGACGTGGTTAGTTGAGATGGTGAAAGGCCCGAAGTTTATTGCAAAGTCTTATCTGATGTATTGCACCCGAGGGTATGCTTTTTAAGGCTCATCTGTAAGGAAGCTCAAAGACAACTTGTAATTCTGGTATATCGTCTCAATATGGAGAAGTTGTCTACTACGGTGTCCTCTACGAAATATTGGAGGTCCATTATCCGGGAATGATCGACTTGAGGTGCATTGCGTTCTACTGCGATTGGTATAATACAGTGGAAGGTCTACGTCAGGACACATTTGGTGTTATATATGTCCACTCTCGAAGGCGACTTCAGAAATACGATCATTTCATTCGTGCTTCACAAGCGGATCAGGTTTCCTACATTCGATACCCCGGGTTAGGAATAAGCAAGACCATTGGATTACTGTTATGTCGATAGACCCAAGGAGAAGAGTTTATGGTGTTTCCGAGCACGAGCGTTTGCAGGAAAACGCAATTGATAACTTAGGTTTGATCGAGCATTCTCTTGAAGTTGATCTCGTGGTTGATTTCACCATGGACGGGGATTATGAGGTATTTGAGGATTCTGAGGAAGAGATCGGCGAATTTGACAATGATTCCGATTTAGCTACGTCAGATTATTTATCATCGGACTCAGAGTAATAACTTATATAATAAATTTGTTTTCTCTATGTAATTTTTAATATATTTCAAAACCGAGTTTAATAAACTTTTTTTTGAATTAGTATCTCATGTTTTTCAATTTTAATATACTTGACATTTCAATAAACTTTTTCCCGGCTAGAATGGAAATCTTCAAATTAAAACTTTTTCCCTGCTAGTAGTTTTAATTTGTTACTTCTAAATTTATCAAGAACAAACATGTTCAAAATCCAGCAAATTTGAGGATTATTACATCTTGATCGGTTTGGGGATCGGTTTCAAACTGATCCCACATGTTAGTTTCTACTCGGCTCAAACAAAAATCTCCGGCTAAAACTAAAATTGTTTGAATCCGTCGAAAATCCCTTGAAAAATCCCCAGATTTTTGTTTTAGCTGGGGTTTCAGTTTCAGTTTTAGCCGGGGAGAAACTAACAAGTGGGATCGGTTTCAAACCGATCAAGATGTGCTAAAACTTAATCCGTCGAAAATTACTCAGAAAATTTCCAAAGGATTTCTGACAGATTCAGACGATTTCAGTTTTAGCCGGGGATTATTGTTTTAGCTGGGGTTTCAGTTTCAGTTTTAGCCGGGGAGAAACTAACAAGTGGGATCGGTTTGAAACCGATCAAGATGTAATAATCCTCAAATTTGCCGGATTTTGAACATGTTTGTTCTTGATAAATATAGAAGTAAAAAATTAAAACTACTTTTTGTGAAATGTTTTTAAGAATCAAACATTTTGTAGTTTTTAATTAAATTTAAACCGCCAAACGAAAATTAATCGAAAATTAAAGCAGTTAATTAATACGATTTCTGACGGATTCTCGAGGGAAATCGTCCGTCGGAAATCGTCAATCATATCTTTGGGATTCTTCTTCTTCTCAATTCATTTTATTATGTCTTCTTTTATCTTCCTCTCCGTGAAACCCTCTCACTATAAGAAAACATCCCGATTTCCGACCACATTTCCGACCAATTTAAAATGGTAGGGAATTTCCGACCACATACCGACGACATTCCGATTAAAACACACCCGTCGGAAATTGGTCGGTAATTCCCGACCATTTTAAATTGGTCGGAAATGTGGTCGGAAATCCCGATGGATTTCCGACGAATTGGAGACCGACTAACAATCGTCGGAAATTGGTCGGTATTACAGAGCAATTTCCGACCATTTTCCGGCGAGATATATACGTTAATATACCCGTTGCAGTAGCCGTTTATAGCCGTTGGCGAATATTTGTATGGTCGGAAATTCAATCCAATTTCCGACCAATTTTCGACCAGTAATGAATCCGACTAAATTCTGACGAAATATATATGTTAATCTGCCCGTTGCACTAGCCGTTTCATAGCCGTTTGAATTTTTACAATGGTCGGAAATTGGTCTGAAATTCGCGGAAATTTTAATTATAAATACAACACCACCCTCATTCACAATTTACACCAAAAAAAAAATAGAAAATGTCTTCTTCAAATCTAAACACTAGAGATTATTTTCGATCGTGGATGGATAAACCACGGAGAGATCCAACGACAAATTTACTGACGGATGAGTATGCACAAGGTGTTGAGAAATTCATGACATTTGCGATAAACAATAGCATGACGTCGGAATACGGTAAATTGTATTGTCCTTGTCCTAAATGTCGGAATCATAGATTAGTCTTTGTTGGGGAAGTATGAAAGCATCTTTATAGGAATGGGTTAATGCCGAGTTATAAGATTTGGTATACGCATGGAGAAACTGATGCAATGGTTCAACATCATTGTAGTGGTTTTAATTATTCGGGTAGAATAGAGGAGCCAACACCGGAAGTTGATGCAAACGTTCAGATGGTGAATGATGCGTATCGCGAAAACGTAGCATCATATGTTCCGGATGGTATTAGAATTGAGGAACCTAATTTAGAAGCTAGGAAGTTTTTTGATATGCTAGATGCAGCTAAGCATCCACTATACGAAGGATGTAGAGAGGGAATATCGCATTTATCAACTGCAAGCAGGTTGATGACAATAAAGACCGATATCAACTTGGCAGAGGATTGTGTGGATGCGATAGCTGATTTTGTGAAAGATATTTTACCTGAAGATAATCTCTCACCGGCTTCATATTACGAGGTTCAAAAACTTGTAGCTGGTCTTGGATTGCCGTATAAGATGATAGATGTGTGCATCGACAATTGTATGATATACTGGAGAAAGGACGAAAACCGTCGCAAGTGTCGTTTTTGTGGGAAACCTCGGTATCAGGAAACGTGTGGAAGAGTACCAGTTCCACATAAACGGATGTGGTATTTGCCGTTAACAGATAGGTTGAAGAGGTTATATCAATCCGAGCGCACGGCAGGAGCTATGAGATGGCATGCAGAACATAACTCATATGGAGAGATTGTGGAAAAATTTTCAAGAGGTGTATCCTAGTTTTGCGGCTGAGCCAAGTAACGTATACCTCAGGTTATCTACAGATGGATTCAACCCTTTTGGGAAACATGGGAGGCAATATTCATTGTGGCCAGTAATCGTCACACCTTACAATTTGCTGCCTAGTTTGTGCATGAAACGAGAGTTTTTGTTCCTCACGATTCTTGTCCCCGGACCGGAGCATCCTAAGAGATCCCTTGATATTTTCTTGCAGCCATTAATTTATGAGTTGAAAATGTTATGGAAAGA
>PKML01060283.1:36880-63331 GCA_002933935.1 Eutrema yunnanense
GCATAAATTTGATTTGGACTATGTTTAATATGGTTAGATATGATCTTTTGAAAGAATTCAATGTCCATATATCTTAACTAAACCAATTTTGGGGCATATCCTATAAAACCTAAAAGAAACCGAAAAGTATAAATATAAAGTGAATGTTTCGTTATGAACGGTTTAATTCGATATAATTTCAATTTATAACAACATCATATATTTTATTATATGTTTACTTTGCCACATATTTGTTAGACATAGGATGTTTACATGTTTATTAAACAGTATATTGTTTGAAAATTTAGTATTTTATACTCGAAACCCTAAATGGTCGGACTAATTTCCGACCACTATTAATATTTTCGGGGCAATTTCTAAGTGTTATACACTTATGTAGTATAAATACAATTTAAGTTCTTACAACTTTTTTTTTGTATGTGTTTTTACAGTTACTGAAAATGTCCTCTAATTGTCAACAGTTAGCATTTTTTTTGAAAATATTCATATTGGTCGGAAATTGGTCGGAAAAATGCTAAGTGTTTACAATATATCTAAACCAATCAGAAGACATGCAATATTATGGGTTAGTCGGAATCTCGTCGGAAATACCGACTGATTTCCGACCACCCAGAAATAAAACCCGCGGAAATTAACCGCTAAATAAAATATTTTGGCGGTTTGATATTTTCAAAACCGACCAAATTCCGACCGATTCGGTGGTCAGAAATTCGTAGATCTAAATACCACATACGCTTCTTCTTTTTCATTTGGTCGATCTCTCTTCTCTCAAACCGCCGATTCTCTCTCTCCGCCGACCTTCACCGCCGTCCCTCTCCCTGGTAAGTCTCCCTCTTCCTCTTCCTATTCCTTCTCTTCTCTCCCTCTTCTCTTCCTCTTCTCATCCTCCTTTCTTCTCCTAATTTTTTTGGGATTTGCCATATTGGAAGAACCATCTGCTGCGCCATAATCTAGATGTCATGCACATTGAAAAAAACCTTTTTGACAACATCATGAATAATGTTCTAAATGTGCAAGGGAAGACGAAAGATATTTTGAAGGCCAGATTGGACTTGCCAGAAATTTGTTCTCGCAAGGAACTCCATATAATGGCGAACGGAAAATCTCTGGCCCCCGCTTTCCGTTTGGATGAGCCTTCAAAGGAGGTGTTCTTCGACTGGATTACGCATAGTGTTCAATTCCCAGACGGATACGCATCTAACCTTCGTAATTGCGTAAATATTGGCGAAGGGAAGTTTTCAGGGTTGAAGAGTCATGATTGTCACGTTATCATGCAACGCCTCCTTCCATTTGCCTTTGCCGGTCTCCTTCCTAGAAACGTCCATGGAGCTATTGCAGGTACATTTATAATTTACAAAATTATATCTAAATTTTACTAAATTTATCTAAATTGTCTAAATTTTACTAATTTTATTTATCATTTATGCAGGGATCGGTGCTTTCTTCCGGGATTTATGCACGAGATCACTTACAGCAGAGGGTATCCGAAATTTGGAGGAGAAGATACCGGCTCTCCTATGCAACCTCGAGAAAATATTTCCACCAGCATTTTTCGATGTTATGGAACATCTTCCTATTCATCTCCCTAGGGAAGNNNTTTGGATGAGCCTTCAAAGGAGGTGTTCTTCGACTGGATTACGCATAGTGTTCAATTCCCAGACGGATACGCATCTAACCTTCGTAATTGCGTAAATATTGGAGAAGGGAAGTTTTCAGGGTTGAAGAGTCATGATTGTCACGTTATCATGCAACGCCTCCTTCCATTTGCCTTTGCCGGTCTCCTTCCTAGAAACGTCCATGGAGCTATTGCAGGTACATTTATAATTTACAAAATTATATCTAAATTTTACTAAATTTATCTAAATTGTCTAAATTTTACTAATTTTATTTATCATTTATGCAGGGATCGGTGCTTTCTTCCGGGATTTATGCACGAGATCACTTACAGCAGAGGGTATCCGAAATTTGGAGGAGAAGATACCGGCTCTCCTATGCAACCTCGAGAAAATATTTCCACCAGCATTTTTCGATGTTATGGAACATCTTCCTATTCATCTCCCTAGGGAAGCAAGACTTGGTGGGCCAGTTCAATATCGATGGATGTATCCGTTTGAGCGATATATGCTCCACCTAAAGAAGAAGGTGAAAAATCTTGCAATAGTCGAGGGTTCTATTGTTGCACAGAGCGTGAATGAAGAAGCATCCAACTTTGCGAGCTACTACTTTCCATCTTCGGTGAAGACTAAAAGTAGACGACCTACACGTCATGATGATGGAGGAGAAAAACCGCTGTATCCGGTCTATTTCCCAAATATTTTTGCAGAAATTGGAAGGCTTAGTGGAAAAGCGAGGTCTAGACGACTAACAGAGGAGGAACAAAGGCATTTGCATACATATCTTCTGACAAACTGCGAAGACGTTTTCGAATATGAGAGGTACGTCACTTGATTTTGAATAATGTATTTGTTTAGTAATTACCAAAAATTAATCCTTGATAGTATTTTGAATAATGTATTTGTTTTATTCACAGTATATACATGGAGCAAATAATGAATTGGTTTCCAAATTGCACAGAGGATGAGCTTATGGTCCGTAAACAGAATGAATTCGCGGATTGGTTGAAATATTACGTAAGTGCTCGATTTCCCGCAATTAAACTAAATTTTACATGCTTACACATATTGTTTATGAGTGTCCACAAATTGTACAGGTTGATCAGATGAATACTACCGGGACATCGATTCCCACATGGTTAGTTAAGATGGTGCGTGGCCCTACTTTTGTTCCAAGTGTTTATCCGATGTATTGCACTCGGGGGTATGCTTTTAAGGCTTTTCGTGAAGGGAGTTCAAGGACAACATGCAACTACGGTATTTCGTCTACATCCGTAGAATTTGTCTACTACGGAATACTCCGCGAAATATTAGAAGTCAAATATCCAGGAATGATTGGTTTGAAGTGCATTGTGTTCTATTGCGATTGGTATGATCCAGTGGAAGGTCTACGTCAGGATGAATTCGGTGTGACATCTGTTCACGGAGGCAAGCGACATCGAAAATACGATCCATTTATTTTTGCTTCACAAGTAGACCAGGTTTCCTACATTCAATACCCCCGGGTTAGGAACACGCAAGATCCGTGGATTGCAGTAACATCGATACAACCAAGAGGAATGATATCTGGTGTTTCCGAGCATGACCCTTTACAGGAAATGCCAATTGGTAATTTAGGTGAAATCGAGCATTCTCTAGAGGTTGACCTTGTGGTTGACTTCACCGGCATGGGCGAACTATTTGAGGATTCTGAAGAAGAGAGAGGAGAATTTGATGAGGAATCCAATTCAGCTTCTTCAGATTATTCATCGGACTCAGAATAGTTTTTGTAAAAAATATTTTATATGCATTTATTTTTATGTAACAAATTTATGAAACTTTTTTCACATGCTTTAATTAGTTGTACGAATATTTTTAATTAATAAGGATTCCTATACATCTATTTCATTTTATTTATCAGTTTCAGAATAAATTTGTAACAATGTTTTTTCATTTGCATCTATTTTAAATCAACAAAATTTTCAAAAATTTTCAAATGCTTAAATATGGTGTACGTATTTTTTAATACATTTAATTCTAAATTCCGACCATTTTCCGACCGGACACGAGGATCGGTCGGAAAATGGTCGGGAAGGATTGAATTATATTTGTTCCGGCTAAAACTTCCCCCGACTAAAACTTTAGCCGGGGCAATTCTTTGTTTGGTCGGAAAATGGTCGGAAAGTTCTAGGAATTCCGACCATTTTCCGACCATTTAACCTCATACTCACAATAAACGTGCTAAAATTATCAAAGAACGTGTGGTTTATTAGTTGGTCTGAATGTGGTCGGAATTCCTCGTAAATTCTGACCAAATTCTGACCATTTGAGGTTCCGAAACCTCAAACGGTATAAATTTGATTTGGACTATGTTTAATATGGTTAGATATGATCTTTTGAAATAATTAAATGTCCATAAAGCTTAAGTAAAACAATTTTGGGGCATATAATAAATAACCTACAAGAAACAGAAAAGTATAAGTATAAGGTCAATGTTTCGTTATGAAATGTTTAACTCAATCTACTTTCAATTTATAAAAACATCATATACTCTATTAAATGTTTATTTTGCCATATATTTGTTAGACATAAGATGTTTACATGTTTTTTAAACAGTATACAGTTTGAAAATTAAGAATTTTAAACCCTAAACCCTATATGGTCGGAAATTGGTCAGAAATTTCAAGAAATTTTTAATACATTTAATTCTAAATTCCGACCATTTTCCGACCGGACAAGAGGATCGGTCGGAAAATGGTCGGGAAAGATTGAATTATATTTGCCCCGGCTAAAACTTCCCTCGGCTAAACGTTTTAGCCGGGGCAATTCTTTGTTTGGTCAAAAAATGGTCGGAATTCCTCGACATTTCCGACCAAATCCCGACCCTTTGGAGTTTCGAAACCTCAAAACGCATAAATTTGATTTGGACTATGTTTAATATGGTTAGATATGATCTTTTGAAAGAATTCAATGTCCATATATCTTAACTAAACCAATTTTGGGGCATATCCTATAAAACCTAAAAGAAACCGAAAAGTATAAATATAAAGTGAATGTTTCGTTATGAACGGTTTAATTCGATATAATTTCAATTTATAACAACATCATATATTTTATTATATGTTTACTTTGCCACATATTTGTTAGACATAGGATGTTTACATGTTTATTAAACAGTATATTGTTTGAAAATTTAGTATTTTATACTCGAAACCCTAAATGGTCGGACTAATTTCCGACCACTATTAATATTTTCGGGGCAATTTCTAAGTGTTATACACTTATGTAGTATAAATACAATTTAAGTTCTTACAACTTTTTTTTTGTATGTGTTTTTACAGTTACTGAAAATGTCCTCTAATTGTCAACAGTTAGCATTTTTTTCGAAAATATTCATATTGGTCGGAAATTGGTCGGAAAAATGCTAAGTGTTTACAATATATCTAAACCAATCAGAAGACATGCAATATTATGGGTTAGTCGGAATTTCGTCGGAAATACCGACTGATTTCCGACCACCCATAAATAAAACCCGCGGAAATTAACCGCTAAATAAAATATTTTGGCGGTTTGATATTTTCAAAACCGACCAAATTCCGACTGATTCGGTGGTCAGAAATTCGTAGATCTAAATACCACATACGCTTCTTCTTTTTCATTTGGTCGATCTCTCTTCTCTCAAACCGCCGATTCTCTCTCTCCGCCGACCTTCACCGCCGTCCCTCTCCCTGGTAAGTCTCCCTCTTCCTCTTCCTATTCCTTCTCTTCTCTCCCTCTTCTCTTCCTCTTCTCATCCTCCTTTCTTCTCCTAATTTTTTTGGGATTTGCCATATTGGAAGAACCATCTGCTGCGCCATAATCTAGATGTCATGCACATTGAAAAAAACCTTTTTGACAACATCATGAATAATGTTCTAAATGTGCAAGGGAAGACGAAAGATATTTTGAAGGCCAGATTNCTCCTCCGCCGCCGACTTCTTCTTACCATGTAAGCAATTTTAAGATTTGTGGTTGTTGTTGTTTGGATTTGAAGATTAGGATGTGTAGTTGTTTTAGCTTGAGATTAGTGGTTAGATTCGAGATTAGGATGTTAGTTGTTGTGATTTGAGGTTAGATTTGTGAGATTTGTGGGATTTGTTGTGGGATTTTTTGGATTTGTTGTTAGATTTTAGTTTAGGTTGTAATTTTTTTTTGGTTTAGGTTTTTATGGTAGATTTGTTTAATTATAATTTTTGTTATGAATATAAAACTTTAATAAATAATTTTTAGATTAAAAATACAAAAAGATAATTTTTAAATTTTATAAAAATCATGTATATAAAACGTTTTTAAATCTAAGATTTTTTAAGATTTTTTGAAAATTAAATAAAAAACGTTTTCATTATTTTGCATAACTAAGAAATTTATTATTACTCTTTTTCATAAATTTCTTATAATTTTATGAATTTTCGAAATTTTCATAAAAACTGTTTTTATAATTTTCATAATTTTTTCGGGTTTTTCGTAATATTTTGGGTTTTTGGTAATTGTTACGGTTTTTGGTCATTGTTTCGCGTTATTCTGAATATTTTAATAGTAATCGTTTTTTCTTTTGCGAATCAATATTATAGTTTGCGTTTTATTTATAGTTTGCGTTTGCGTTTAATATCTAACAAATTTTGCGTTTTTTTTTCAGGTCGTACGAGGGTTTCGCGAACATGACCATCGGTGGTTCTTCTCAAGGGATGCAACAACCTCGACGTAGCGGTGGTTCGACTCGAGGGGCAGAACCACCAAGTCCGGCCGCATCGACTATCCCAGAGTCGCAGAGTCAAGCTCCTCGAATCATGACCATCGAGGAGTTAGTCCAACAACCGGGCCGGGACTTGCACATCCGGCTTGATCCACATCGAGTTGGAAGATCGACATGGTAAAAACCTTTAGTATATATATATATATATATATATATTTAATATCAAGTTTATAGTTTATCTTTTTTTTGTAGGTTTGGTATATCGAACAACGGGATTAGCAAGGCCATTATGAGGATGTTCCATTCGATCCTCGACAAACCGTACAAGAAGTTTTCAGAAGTCCCGTATGATGAGAAGCAAATTTGGTTTAGACAATTTGCGGTAAGTTGTCAATTATTATATTTTTTCCTATATTTATAAGTATTTTTTTAATATTTTGCTAAGCATTTTTATTTATGTTTTTGTAGCAAGAGTTTACATGGCATCCCTCTCACAGTGTCATGGTGGAAAAATTATTTATGAAGGAAGCGGGTACGCAGTTCAAGAGACACATGAACGAGTGGAAGAAAAAGTGGAGGAAAGGGGCAAACAAGCCGAAATGCTTGAATTTGGTGGTTTGGAATAACTGCGGACCATATTGGCAACAGCCGGCGACAGAGAAACTCTTGAAGACTAATTCGGGAAACCGAAAGAGTGAGCGCAACGGGAAGGGCCAATACATCCACAACTCCGGTTCGAGCAGCTTCCAGACCCGAGAAATTCAAATGGTAATCTTTTATTGTTGACATTGTTTTCTCTTTTTAATTAATTATTAAATTATTTATTCATATTTTTTTTATTCGTTTTTGTAGACTAATGGGGCTAGAGGTGTGCGTCCGAATCACTTGGACTTAATGAAGAGGTGCCACACGAACAAGACAACCGGGCTTATTCAGGATCCCCTCATAAGGGAGATCTACGAGAACGTGACGAAGCAGAAGACCGACATCGAGCTGACCCAACAGTCACAAGGTGACTCCTCCTCCTCCTTCAAGATGTCGCGGTAATCAGTCAACCGTCTCGTTATGAACGTAAGTTTTTTTTTACTTATAGTTTTACATTATAATTTTATTATGTTCTAATTTATTTATATTTTATACAGGAATTTCTCCTTGATAAAAAAAGGCGGCGTCGCGGGGGTTTGGGTACTATCCCGTTTATGAACGACGGGTCTTCTTCTGGTTCTTTTTTCTCTGAAGATCTCATCCAGCAGAATGAAGAGCTCAAGTCCAAAGTACGTAGAAGCTTTGGAGGCGGCGAAAACGGACACCAAATTCAAGTTAGGTGCCACGCAAGATGAGCTTTCGGAGGCGAGGTCAGATATCGCTAGCATGTCGTCTTGGATGAGAGCGAAGTTTCCGGATTACCGGGGAACGGGATCGGGATCGGAATCCGCAAATGTTTAATATGTTTAATGTTTTAAAAATATTTTCTGTTATTTTATTTTCAAAACTATTTTATTTTCTAATATTTTAATGTTTAATATTAATTTAAATTTTCATTTTCGAATTAATTAAATTAAATTGAATTAATTAATCAAAATTCAAAAAAAATCATAATAATTTCGAATTTATATAAAGTATTTCATATTGGTCGGAATTTGGTCGGAATTTAGGTTGGTCGGAATTTAGGTTCGTCGGAATTTTGTCTGAATTTACGTTGGTCGGAATCTGGTCGGGATGTGGTTTAGTCGGAAGTTGGTCGGAAGTTAAATTGGTCGGAATATGGTCGGAAACCGTCGGGTGTGCAGATGGTCGATGTTTGGTCGAAAAAAGTATGGTCGGTATTTGGTCAGAAATAAGTTCGTCGGACTGTTGTCGGGAACTCGTCGGGTAATAACCGACGCTTTATAACGTCGGTAATTGGTCGGGAAAATAATGGTCGGGAATCCGTCGGAAATTCCAGACCAATTTCCGACCAATATTGATTTCCGACGCGATAGTCCCGACGAGCCAAATCGGTCAGAAATTGGTCGGGAAAGCCGTTTTCCGACCAATATGGCCGTCGGAAATCGGATGTTTTCTTGTAGTGTCTCTTCTTCTCTCTTCCTCACCTCTCCTCTACTTCTTCTCTCTTCTTGCCTCGTCCTCTACTCTCCACTTTCTGCCGCCGCCTCTATACGTCGCCGCCGCCTCTCCACACCGCCGCCGCCGCCTCCCAATGTAAGAATTTCTTAATTTTTTGTTTGTTTGTTAGATTGTTAATTAGGTTTTTTTAGAATTTTTGGAATTTTATATTGTTAGGAATTAGATTAGGTTGTTAGATTTTATTTGTGATTGAAATTAGGTTGGTTGAATTTGTGATTAGATTTTAGGTTAGATTTTAGATTAGATTTTGTTGAAATTTTTATAATTATTAGATTTAATTAGATTAATTATCTTATTTTGTTGAATTTGTGATTATAATTATAAATAGAATTTATATAATTTTTTTTTGAAAATATATTTATAATAGAATTTTATAAAACGTTTTTATGTATGACAACTTCTTCACCAGTAGGAACTTAATCTGATCACAATCTCTAGGATTTATGCCCTTTTTATGTGGTAGAAATGTAAAAACTGAAGAAATGCGAACATTATAAGTGGATTTTAAGAGCCAAGAACTCCTGAATGGATTCTCATATATCATGTAGGACAATGGAGGAATGCTTTTTGTCTTTGCAGCTAGATACAATCGGCAGTGGTTCTCCCTTGCATTTTCATTATGTGGCACCGTCGTTCTGGGCTTGGAGAGGAGGAGAATCAAGACTTGGAGGTCTGTCTGAGTTCGTTGATCATCTCTTCTGCATTCTCCCGATCGAGGAAAGGATTTGTAGGGAACATGGGGTGGAAGCAACCTTTCTTGGACACATCCCGTTCTTGAGGATGCTTCTGAGTTTAATCTTGTACGCAATTTCTTCTTCTTCCTCTTCTTGGATTACTTCAGTTTCTATGACACACTCTCAGATTCCTTATTGCAATGGCACTCTTTGTTGACGCAGGTGAGGACGTGGAAGCCTCAGAAATCGAAGCTTGAAGGCTTAAGTTTTAGCAGATACTCACTACCTTTTGGTAATGTGAAGTTTATCTAAATGATTAACCTGTTTTTTTTAATAAATTCATTAGTGTCTACTTTTGTTGATTTCTCATTGTTCTCCTCCTGTTTTGCCAAACATTTTATGACAGAGGACTCCACGGTCATTTCAGTTCTACCTGGGAGCAGATTACAAGAAGTTGAAAGAATGCTCCCCATATTTTCCAAAGCAATGAAGCTACTCAAAGAACTGTTTCCACTTATGTGGCACTAATCACCATTAGTGAAATTATCATATTTTCCAACCTCGCAGAGGTGCCAGTGATATGGATTTCACGAGACTTGTGAAGATTGACTTTCACAGGTTACTGGGAACAAGACACTCGGAGACCAGACAACCCGACAACCTGATCTCTGGTATCAAGGGACTCGGGCCATGTATGTAAATTACATAGGCGGGAATAAACAGTTCAATTCGTGTAGTTTTCCCTCCAATAGGCAATATGAATATAATGAAATCAATGCCCATGCTACTGATAACATACGAATCATGCAATTAATGCCCTCTTCTTACCTCTGATAAGTGAAAGTGACAACACGTGAAGCATAGGGAAGAGAGACGGTATGGGAGACGTCCATACCGCGTCTGATTCATTGCTTCCAAGTCGTACACTGATAGAGATAGCGATGTAGAAGGGCTTGGTCTAGCAACTGCAGAATGCAGCCAAGGAAAGTAGGTGAGAAGTCAGACAAGTACTTGGTACGCGACCCATTAACCGGATTCGAAATGCGACTCGATAACCCAACGACTAAGGATCCGACCTGATATACCCACCCTGGTTAGGTAAAACTATATAAATATTTCCCTTTCTCCAACGAGAAAGGGTTCACGATTTTTCTCATATTTCTTATCGTTTGTTGAGAGATATTGTGCATGATACTTCTAAACACTTAGCTCTTAGTTCTTTTCAGGATTTAAGTCTCATTTCCGCTCATTCTCCGGTCATCTTCACGGTTACTCCTAGACCGTTGAGTTATCTCATCCAAACTCTTGTTTTCTTCTCTTTCGCCTTAAAAATCCCATTGTGAATCCATCCTTTCCTTCGGACCCAATCTTTATTTACCATTTTATGACTTGGGCGTCGGAGAGCTTTCAGAAAATACACCACAATCGTGTTTTCCAGGTCGTGACGTTATTCCTCGTTTTGTAGGAGAGTTGCCCCCGAGAGAACAAAAAATCCCCTAAACAGAGATATTTCGTATGTTTTTTTGGTAAAATAAGAACTAATATCTAGATTAAGATTTTTATACGATTAAATTTTTTGAATACTAATTTATTTAGGTTACCAAGAAAATTATACGGAAATAAGGCTACAATATTAACCTAACATAAATTTATACTGGGGGTTAAAAAAACCGTCTAGAAATATCATTGTAAGAAAGCCTAAAGTGCTTAATGAATCAATACTATTTAGGCCTATTTACAAAAATACCCTACAATTTGAAGTCAAAGCTAAAAATGCCCCATTCCTTTCCTCTTTTTCAGAATCCCATGAATTACCCTTTAAGAATCTGGGTATTCACGCAAATGCCATTTCTCAGACTGTTGTTAGAGTCTAACGTTTTTTTCAAAAGACAAAAAAAAATTTCAGATCTAACTTAATTACGGAAATGCTATTGCCATCAATTCTCAACCTCCACGACAACCACCATCGTCGATGAGTTAATGCAGTAACTAACCCATTTTTTCGCCATTAAAGCCCAAGAATATAGCTCGGACTTCCTTTTCGCGAGTTCTCCTCTCCGATTTCTCCCATTTCCCCTCGATTTTCCAATTCAAACTTACCGAAATCATTTTTTATGGCATAAAAACGGCAAAACACGATTGGGCTTGCGGGATTTCGGTGATATTAGACGTTCTGGGCGCTCGACGAGGGTGAAAACAAACTCTAAACGGATATAGGTACGAATTTTTGCATATCGTCGATTTTCAGATCTGAGTTGTATACTCAGACTGCTTTAGAAGTCTGATGAAACCCACATGGTCAACGAGAGGGTAGTTTTGCAATTGACTTTTAAATACTCAGATTAAGAAAAAAATTTGACTTTTTATCCTCTAATCGAGGCATATGGTAGTTTTGCAATTGACCGAAAACTTGACTTTTTATTCAGACTTCATATCCAATATGAAGAAAAAACGAGCGGCTTTGACCGGAAGTTGACTGTTTTTTCAGACGGAATCAGAAGTCTAAAAAAAAAAACAGGGTACTGGTAGTAATTGACCGAAATTTTTCAAAACTTGACCAAAATGAGGGAAAAAGTAACATACTTCTTTGGCAGTCTGAATAGGAGGGAAAATTTTTCAAACTTCTACGGCAGTCTGAAAATGATGAAATCTTTCAGACTGCTAAAGAAGTCTGATATCGAAGATTTTGGTCAACGCAAAAATACACAATTTTCTGTCGGACTTCTATCGCAGTCTGAAGGATTTCTTCAGACTGCCCTGGAAGTCTGGGAACGAAAGTCAAACTTCGGTCAATTGCAAAACTGCCACATAATTTTTTCAGACTGCAGGAGAAGTCTGACAAATTTCAGACTTCTCCGTGAAGTCTGACAAAAAGTCAAAATTTTGGTCAATTGCAGAAATACCTTTTTTTTTTCTCAGACATCTAATGCAGTCTGACAAAAAAGTCAAAGCTTGGGTCAAATGCAAAAATACCCTTTTTGTCAGACTGAGATAGAAGTCTGCTTTGATAACTTTTCGTCAGACGGCATCCGCAGTCTGCTTTGTAACATTCTAATTGCAAAAATGCCCTCTTTTTCAGACTTCCATAGAGGTCTGACGTACTGTTTTTCAGACTTCTGTGGCAGTCTGGATTGACAAATTTTTTAAAACCGTTTTGTTTTGTATATTTGTGATGAATTTCGTTGATTTTAAAATTTTTAATATGTGTGTTAGTTGTATATGTTCCTCCTGCGTTAGTTTTATGCTTATGTTCGCTAATTATTTTTAAATAAATTTTTTAATAATTCTGGCAATGTAGCTAATAGAATCAGACTTCGCGAAGAAGTCTGATATTTCCATTAAGATCGCTAATGTTGTTTTTCCATGATTGTTTTTACAGATAATGGTGTATCTACCTGTTAATTTTGGTGAATGGGTTGTGAGAGACCAGATTTGGCATGTTGTGGTGGATACTCTCAAAGGAGGGCGGTTTATCACTTTGGGCGATCGTTCTACATATTGTGAACTTGTTGAGATGGTACAAGATGATTATATGCTGGACAAGAAAACCGAGTTGGTGGAGTTATCATATCCGTTACCGGAACCACTCTTGCAACAGATCGGTCTGGATAGCCCTCCTATTTATGTCACAAATGATAGGCAAGTAAGGAGCATGGTCGAGTTAGCTAGTGGGCATTTAATCCGTCTTTGTGTCTCGAGCCGATCCGGTTTGGCATATCAAGATGCGGGGAATCACGATGTACAAGATGAAGATGAAGATGACGAAGACAAAGACTGGGAAGACGAAGATGTGGGCTCAATATCAGATGATTCTATTTGTGGTGGTGGTGATGATGGTGGTGTTGGTGGTGGTGGTGATGGGCCAGGGCAAGTTTTCAAGAAACACGCTGAGTCTTACTATGATGGTGTAGATTATAGCATGTATGGGAAAGTGGGAGATGAAGATGAAGATGATAAAGAAGATGAAGATAATAAGACTTACAAGTTGCAGCGTGTGGCTGAACGATTTGCTGGACGAGGAAGAAATTGGTCCGACGACATCTTTCTCGGAAAGTGTTTTGATAGCAAGCAAGATCTTATATCAGAGCTGCGTTTGACGGCGATAATGAGGAAATACGCATTTACAGTAGATAAGTCTAACAAGAACATGTTTGTCGCTAAATGTCTTGTGGAAGGATGCAACTGGAAGCTTCGAACGGCTGTCAAGAACGAACCAAAAAAGTTTTGGGTGATGATCTACAATAGAGCCCACACATGTTCAACGCTGGACCGGAAGGCTAAGAAAAAACGTTATACTCCGCGTTATATTGGTTGGTTGTTTCTAAAATGCTTTGGAATAATTGAGAAGATTACACCAAAGCATGTCTTAATATCAATGAACAAGCAGTATGTGATTAAGATGAGCTACACAACCGCATACAGAGCGTTGTTACATGCTCAAAAGTTGGTGAGAGGATCAGCGGAAGATGGCTATGAGAGATTGCCTGCTTTATTGCATGGAATCGAGCAAACCAACCCAGGAACGCAGACTGCTCTAGAATTAGATAAGGAGAATAGATTTAAATATCTATTTCTATCATTTGGAGCTTCCATAGAGGGATTTAAGTATCTTAGAAGAGTCATTGTGGTAGATGGTACGCATCTTATGGGGTCGTATGGAGGTGTTATGCTAGTGGCGGCCTCACAAGACGCCAATTTTCAAATATTTCCGTTGGCTTTTGGCATTGTAGACTCTGAGAATGATGCCTCGTGGGAGTGGTTTTTCACAAAGCTTAGATACTGCATTTCATACCAATATCCTCTGGTCATAGTCTCAGATAGGCACACATCCATCAAGAATGCTATTGAAAAGGTTCTTCCTTGGGCAAAGCGAGGGATTTGTTATTACCATTAACAAAATAACGTAGTCACAAAGTTCAGGGGAAAACATCTTTTGTACTTGGTGAAAAACGCGGCGTACGCATATACGATGTACGATTTTAACCGATACATGGCCTCCTTACGAGCGGTAATCCTGATCTTGCTAGATACTTGGAGGAGGCGGATCCGAGTCTATGGTCACACGTTCATTTCTATGGAGACATGTATAATCTGAAAATGCATTTTTCTTATCAGACTTCTTGTGCAGTCTGATTCGTCTTTATTAGACTTCTATTGCAGTCTTGTTTTCACTTGCGTTAACCGCGTTCACTTTGTTGGAGAAAGGTACAACATAAAGATGAGCAACATTTCCGAAACTATAAACTCCGTAGTCAAGAAGGCAAAAGGATATCCTATCTCTTTCCTTTTGGAGTTCATACAAGAGAAGCTAGGGACGTGGTTTTGTAAAAGGCGACTAGATGCATTGAGTCTCACAACAAAATTTAGCCGAGGAGTTGAATATTTGATGGCTATTCGTGAATATTATGCGGACTTCATGACGGCGGAACGCGTTGATGGGTATCGATTCGTTATTAAGGGAGGACATAGGGATTGTGTGGTCGACTTGCACAACCGAACGTGTGAATGTGGTGTGTGGGATTACGAAAAGATACCTTGCTCACATGATATCTACGCTGCACCAGAACTTGAGTTACACCCATATACGCTGCCATACCCATCATACGGTAGGGACTATCTGTTTCAGGCATACGCAATGAACATCCTTCCGAAGAACTGTACTATGAAATCTCCTGACACCGTACGTGTCTTTCCTCCGCATAATCCTCGTCTTCCTGGAAGACCTCAGAAGTCGAGGTGGCAAACTTGTCTAGAAACTGCCAAGAAAAAGGGCAATAAACCACGGAAGCTTCCAAAGCAATATACTTGTTCTAATTGCAAACAACCAGGCCACAAAAAAACAAATTGTGTAAGCTAAATCACCTTACACTCACCTGTTTTATAGTTGTTTTCATCTATCTACTGTATATGAGAAGCTGCTGTCTTTTTTGTTGGAGACAGGTAACCAAACCTAAGAAGGATTAGATCTGGTAGAAGTCTGATGTACTGACGAATGCAATTTAGAAGTCTGATAGAGAAGTCTGAAAAAAAGTATGAGAGGAGTCTGTTGGTGTCTTTCCAGTACAATATTTCATTTCCAAGTCGGTTTTTAAGTTGTCTAAGTCGAAGAACTTGTTGTGTTAATCGTTGGTTGTTGTTGTTGGCTTAAACTTAATTTGTAGTACTTATGTGTTTGTTGCATCTCGTCAAGTCTAAATAAGTCTTAAGAAAATCACACATTTTCCAAACTGCAATATAAGTCTAATAACAGAAATTAATTACAAAATATAGAAATAGAAGTATGGTGTCAGACTTCTATAGAAGTCTTAAACCAATTACCCTAGAAATACCCTACATATGCCCAACACGCGTTTGACATCACAATTGGCATGGCACAAAAAATTCCCGCAGAAAGTAAGCCAAAAGATGGATGAGTTTTTCTTACATCTACAAAAGATAAATATATGCAAGAATCCATTGTTCTCGGAAATCCAAAAGCTAAAGAGGAAATCTACTTCACCTATTCGTAGACGTCTAGCAATTCATTCTCGGTGTCGGTACTAGCCTCTTCACTTGTTCGGCAGAACTTAGTTAATATCTCATACGCAAGCTTCTCTCTGCAAGTCTTCATGTTCTTATCACACAACCACTTCGGAAACGGCATCCCAAGAGAATGGAAGTCAATAAACTTCAAACAAAACACCCCACAATCACCTGTCTGGATGTTTTGGGGAAGTTCCGGGCTCCTTGCGATCGTGTAGCTGTATCGCTCAAGGGGATAATTCCACCTATCATCTACTAGGGCCAAACAATGCATCACGAAGGGAAATATCTCATATATAGGTGCCACTGCCGCTCCTACCACCTCATCGGTTTTCCGTCCAATGATGCTGTCCCATATGGTTATGTGCCTATCCGGGATAGAAATCATAATAGCTATCCAATGATTTCTCCCAACGTGCAAGGCAGTGTAGATGTAATCAATTTCTAGCCCCCAAGTCTTGTTTGATTTCATGAATAAGGGTAGTTCACCAGTATGATAATCCCATACACCAGGTGGCAGCCTCTTTGCCGTGGGCATCACATTTTCTCCTTCGCCGCTCTTCACAAAATCATCATAATGTTTCTTCCACAAATTACCCAACAGTGTGTCAATGAAGGCCAGCCTCTCGGACCAGAACCATTCCGGGTGTTCGTGTTGTCGAAGCCTCATCAGATCAATCCCATCATCTATTTGCTGCATTCAGTCAACATTTGCAAAAAATGTCAGATTTAAACAGAAGTCTAAAAAAACTCTAAAAGAGAGAACACCAATGTCAGACTGCAAAACAAGTCTGAGAAAATAAATTCTTTCACCAGACTTGAAAAGAAGTCTGACACCAGACCTCTAATGAAGTCTGAAGGAAGTCTAAAAGAGATAACAACAATGTCAAACTGCAAATTAAGTCTGAGAACAGAAAATCATTAAACCCAACCAGATTATATACTAACCGTGTCATGCAGCCATTCCTTGGGGGTTCGCAGATCGTAGTACCAAGCTATGGATGTGTTCGCCTCCCTCTTCGGATAACCCCTACAGAATATATTACGCGTGTTAGGCATCGAGCTAATTATTATAGAAGATAAGTAGAGTGTGATGACATACGGCTGTTTTTTGACGTGATCATTAAGTGTCTTCACTTCCGTCCTGGTTGCCGGAGCACAAGGATCATATGTCGGTGTGATCTGCACTTGGGTTGAGCTCTTTCTCTCCTTCTTATCATGCTCTTTCTGTTTGAGTTCTTAAGCCTTCGCATTTACATAAGCTCCAGCAGCTGCCTGCTTAGTGTCTTGTTTCGACATATATGCAGCATCGAAGTTTACGCCCGTGGCCGCCTTATCGACGATAAGAACACTCTGTTCGGTGCCCACGACACTACTCTGCATTTACAAAATAAAGAAAATCACCTCCGTCAGACTGTAATAAAAGTCTAAGACAAATAATCTAACACTATCCACGACACCTACAGACTGCAATATAAATCCAAAACACAATCAGACTTCGGTAGAAGTCTGACAGATATTAAAATAACACCAAAATCAGACATAAATCTCAGTCTAATACCAGATAACCATGTTCACATCAAACACAACAACAAAGCGAAATAACTAGTTTTTAGGTGCACATAGGTTCAGGTTTTTACAAACAACTATCACACTTATACTGCATATTAAGCAACGGTTTTGTCCTTAAGTCTTCAACTACTTCTCCTGTCTTGAACATTTTTTGGTAGAGGGTTTGGGACACTAACCCCAACATCCACCACAGTCTGAATCTTGGCCTCAGACGGTTGGGCAGGGTTGTCTTCAGCCAGGGCTTCCTTTGCATCCTCTACCGTTGAAGCTTCTTTTTCAGGTCCTTTTCGGTCTGCAGCTTCAACAACCGCGGCAGGCTTAGGAGGCTTCACAACAATTTTTTTGGGTGTAATATTCTTCCGCGGAGCCTTTTTGCGTTTTCCCGCCCCAGCCTCACCACCACCATCAACCTTACCACCATCATCAGACTTCTTCTCAACACCACCATCAGACTTCTTCCCAACACCACCATCAGACTTCTCAACACCAGATTACCTCCTCTTTTCTCCCCTTAACAACCTAACTTCCTTCTCAAGTTCAATCATCTTCTAATTCACCTGCTCAAAACCTTCTTTAACAAGACGAAAAAGTTCATTCATCTTCTCACCCACCGACTTGATCAAGTAAACAACCTCACCACCATCATCACCGCCTGATTTTGCTCGCTTCTTATCATCATCAACATCCTCACCATCATCATCAATAACCTTCCTCTTAACACCCTTTCCCTTGGCCTTCTTCAGACCACCCTCAGACTTAACCACCGCAGACTTAATAAGGGGCACCTCTTTCTTGACAATGGCCAACACACCTTCAGACTTCCAGTGTTTAAAACTCCACCTCCAAGGGCGCTCAAACTCACCCAACATTGCTTTCACAATGTTCATAACTTTCTCATCATCCTCACCATCGTCCCACCATGGGAACATGTCCTCAAACTCCTTGACGACGAAGTTATTGACGTGGGTCTGCAAGTACAAGTCAACGAGCAAAATGTATATTAGTATGTAAAAAATAAATAAAATCTAGCAGACTGCATATCTCGTATGTTACAAAGTTTCAGACTTCAAAAAAGGTATGACTTCAATATTTCAGACTGCCAATTCAGTCTGGCAACAACTTTCAGACTGCAAATTAAGTCTGACAAAAATTCAGACTTCAAAATTAGTCTGATAACTTATCAGACTGAATTTGCAGTCTGACATAGAGCAATCAAATGTGAATTTTAAGGAAAAAAGGTCAGTAAAATACTTGCTTGCGCAACTCTAAATCGACTTTCTTCCGATTCCTTGATCCTTTGTAAGCCAAGAGCGGTGGGGCTGGGTTATCTTGCAAGTGCATTCCATAAAGCGTAGCAATCCCGGGACAGGCCCAAAAAACCCAGACGTTCAAGACCTCAGCGAAGCCTTCAACCTGATAGTTTTTGTCATCTTGGAGTTTTTTGTTTGCATCTGTTTTGACAGAGTCTACCAAGATTTTGAAGGCCAGTCTTCCCCATGGGTATGCTTCTAACGCCCCTGGAGATAGAAGTAGCTTAGTCATGTCAGCCCTTGCGGAAACTGACCAGTGTTGAGCCTCAATAAAGCTCGGGTAGATGGCTAGGTAACCCAACCAAATCCTATCTTGCCGTTCCCAGCCTCGACATCTATTGCAAGCGTCCAGTAACTGAAAATAACTTGGCCCTACTGATATATCATGGTTTTTACCCCTTTTATGCCATGATATAAGTCCGTTTTATAGAGTCTTTCTACTATTTCGTAGTGGTTTAGAGTCTTTGATAGGTTTTAGCACGTTTGGAGCTTACTTGGAGATATTGAAGCATTTTGGAGCATATTGAGATGCAGAGTCATGCAGAGACGTCAGAAATTTGGCATTCGTTGAAGACCTTTTCACCGTTGGATTGAGCTCAAATTTGGACACAAGATAGATCAATGGATTAGCTTTCATTTGGAAGTGGTTTGAGGTCATTCCAACTGTGCGATCGAAATGTATGCCAGTTTTTGTGAATACAGTCCAGTCTGGCGAGCACAGTGTACTGGTGTCGACCGACACCAACTGCAGACGGGAAAAAACGTGATTTTACAAGTTTAAAGACCCTGTAACTTGGCCCAGAAGACTTTATTAATTACAGAAAAGGCCCAGAACGTGTTTTAGCTTATAAATTAGGTTTTCAGCCACCTGTTTAGGCTATGCTTTATTCTACTTTGATTCAACTTCTGGTTTTTGGAGAGACAACTCTGAACTCCTGTTTTCTATTGATTTCTTTCATTATCTATTCAATCATGTTGTTTTCAATCTCCATGTCTGAGTAGATCCACTTTAGGTTCAGGGTTCTCATAAAGGTTTTCTCTGAATGCTAGGTTGATTAGTTATTTAGGATTCACCATCTGAATTAGTTCTTCACCTTAGGTTGTGTTCAAAGCTAATTCTAGGTTGACGAATCTGGAACTTAGATCTTAGGATAGTTGATTAGGCACGACAGTGCAATTAATTACCTGATAGAACCTTAGGTGAGCAAATTGATTATTCGCAAAGAGATTTGGTTTAATTGATTTGTGAACATATCAAACCTGATATTAAAGCTGATTTAGACTTTAGGATTCGCAAAGATATTTGAAATTCCTAGGATTTAGATTTAGATAATTCTCGCAACGACAGTTGGTTAATTATACTTTAGTGATTTGAGTTCAAGAACTGCGCTAAATCTGAATCCTGCTAGTTAGTAAATCTGCATTCATTGATTTCCTGAGAAATATCCTGAGCCTATCTTTCTCCAATTGAATTACAACACTTTTAATTTCTGCACTGCTTTCGATTACATCTGAATTGCTTAGCTTAATTCTCATCTATATAATCTATTGTGTGTTTCTGTGAGTCCTTGTGTTCGACCCCTAGCTATACTACGACAACTGCTTTAGTATCTAAATAGGGTATTAATTTGAGCATATCACCTACCTCGAAATCCAACCCAAGAAGCTCCCACATTGCTCTCATATCGGCTGTATACTCAACCTCCGGGTACTCCAGATTCTCAACATAGTCGCAATTGAGTCCGGTTATCTGTTAAAACTCATGGAGGGAAAACCTCACCGGTTGAAGGCCAAGAAGACACCAAAGCTCATGCTTCTGATCTACCTCTAGTTGCATAGTAAGCATTTAGTGCACCATCCTTGAACACCATACGAAGTTCAGCTCATGCCACTTCATAAAAACACCAAAGGTTGAGTTGCGAAGCTCTTTCCACTCATCATCATCCAACGCTTCTTTGAGAGCGTCCATGAGATCTCTCTAACCGCTGAAGTAGTGTATGCTTTTGTCTGGTTGAGGCTCATACCTGGTTGTAAACATCCTTGGATGGAATTCACGTTCTGCAATTATGTCTAAAACCTGCATCAACCACAACCAGACTCCATTAGTAGTTTGAAAACTTAAAGCCAGACGTCATATGCAGTCTGACTACTCAAATTCAGACTCTATTTGCAGTCTGACGAAATATAGTCAGACTCTATTTGCAGTCTGACGCAATCGGACGAATCCCAAAAATCCACAGAACACAATACAACTCAAACCCAAAGATCTAAACATTATTGCTCAATTTGAAGCTTTTACCCTCTATGGAAGACTTAAAAGAGCGGTGACAACGGCGAGGAGAGAGAAACCAGATCTGGAAATAAAAAAAAAAGACAAGAGTTCAGCGCTGAGTTCTAGAAATCAGTATCGAGAAGGTGATGGTTTGCGGCGAAGAGAGGAGTAGAAGAATCTTACCGTCGAAGGCGACGAATTTGCAGCTGCAAACCGAAAAGCAAATTCACCTTTGATTGTCTCTCGAAGATGCTGGTTCAGTTTCTCCGAGAGAGAATCGGTGTTTTTTTTTGTTATTTTCTTCGTTAACTGTAAAAATGAGGGGATAAAAAACCCCTTTTATATGTGTCCTAAGCGGCGGTTAAAAAAAACAGTTTTACCACATAAAAATACCGCTTTAGCAATCTGATGTCAGACTTCTTAACGCAGTCTGATATCAGACTCTTTTAGCAGTCTGATAGTGATGAGATAATTGAGCGAGAAGTTTGAAATTTTGGGCGGCAAAATTCCCGCCTTTTTCTGCGGGTTTTTTCTAATATTTTTAAGGCATATTTTTAATTGCCGGTTAGAAGTATTTTTCAAATACTTCTACTGCCAGACTCGTTTTGCAGTCTCAAATGGTGATATTTTCAGGACCAGACTTGTGAAAGTTTTCAAAATTTTAAGTTTTCAGAAGTTTAAGATAAAAAACCCTTTTATATGTATCCTAAGCGGCGGTTAAAAAAAAACGATTTTACCACATAAAAATACCGCTTTCGCAATCTGATATCAGACTTCTTAACGCAGTCTGATATCAGACTCTTTTAGCAGTCTGATAGTGATGAGATAATTGAGCGAGAAGTATGGAAATTTTGGGCGGCAAAATTTCCGCTTTTTTCTGCGGTTTTTTCTAATATTTTTAATTGCCGCTTAGAAGTATTTTTCAAGTACTTCTATTGCCAGACTCGTTTTGCAGTCTGAAATGGTGATATTTTCAGGACCAGACTTGTAAAAATTTTCAAAAGTTTAAGTTTTTCAGACTTCGAAAGAAGTCTAATAAATTCAGATTTCATAAACAGTCTGACATAGTAAAGAAAGACACAGATAAATTAAACCGACTTCATAATCAAATATCTCGTTCCATGGAAAAAATACAAATTTTGGTTACAAATTGTCACATATTACAAGAAACCAAAACAGATAAACATGATTAGGACGATAATAATAGCAACATCGAACGCCAGACTCTTCAACTCGACGCCACGCATTATCTGGCCACATGGCTTCTCCGTCAACCGCTCCTTCAATTGAGCTATCTCTGCGTTCGTTACCTTGACGTCATCGAGCAACGTGGACAAATACTTGTCGCTTTGAGCATTAGAAACGAACATGCCATCAATTAGTTGACCATGTTGGTCAACATACAGCTTTACATCGTTAAACTCCTCAGTCATAGCCTCATCCCACCACTTCATTATATGGTAACCACCATCCTACACAGCCACATTTATACAATCATATTAAGATCCCAAATTATAATAAGCAGAAAAAAACAAACGAACCACATGATATATAGAGGCCATTACATCATAGTTACGACATTTGAAGAATCTTCTTCCCGGATTATCGGCAGTAGTGGATGTTCGCATGACAGGCTCCAGACCGCAGAAGCATTTCTTGGGAAATCCGTAGGATGATCCTGATCGACATCGACCTGTTGAACATGAACTACTCAACGTTGGAAGGTGACTGAATCGCCCCATCATGTGTACCAGAAAATAGTCGCAAAAATAAAAACAAGTCTAAAGCTAGACTTCTAATAAAGTCTAATTTAAAATCAAGTCGAAATTCAGACTTATAAAAGAGTATAATTCAGAAAAGTCTAATTTCAGACTTCTTCTCAAGTCTAATTCGTACAAACTCAAATTTCAGACTTCTAACAGAGTCTAATTAAATGAAAGTATAATTTCAGACTTCTAATCGAGTCTAATTCAGATCAGTTCAAGTATCAGACTTCGTATCGAGTCTAATTCACTTTCAGACTTCTAATATAGTAATTTTCAAGTATATCTAAAACGGAATTAATTAGATCTAGGCAAAGAACCCATCTGTTTGTTTAGATCTAGGCAAAGAACATGGAAAATGGTCTTATTTCGTATAGATCTAAAAAATTTGCAGAAAAAAGTAGAGTAGAAGGCGAAAAAGGAGAGGTAATTACCAGACTGAAGAAGCTGGCGGTGGCGGTGGCGGTAGCGGTGGCGGTGGCGACGAGGGTTTCCGGAGAGATGTTTGAGAGAGTTTAGAGAGAGAGAGATTCTTCCTGTTTTAGAGAGAGAGAGAGTCGATAATGACTTTTACAGATTAGGGTTGGTAACTTTAGTTTATATATGGGGTAAAATCACAAGTAGGGTAACTTATTTCAGGTTAATTCACAGGTTTCCATCAAGAAGTCTGATAAACCATGGACATGATCAGACTGAAATGGCAGTCTGATAAACCATAAACTTGATAATTACTACTTAAATACGTACCATCATATTATATAGAAAACTTATAACAAACATCAAACTCTTATGCATTATACACTAAATGAAACGTGTTGTTGTGGAAATACCCCTTGCATTGTCTCCATGGAAAAAATAGATTCACATTAACTAATTTGAGGTTTACAAAACATTGTTGATACTATCAAACACACCTCAAATACAAAATACATAGTTTAAACTAAACTTACAAATTACATAGTGATAAATTAAACCAAGTTCATAAGTAAATTCACTAATACCTTCAGCTTCTGCTCCTTAGTCTCGACGACCCTTGCCTTTTGAGGACTCTCCTTGTTCTTGTTTTCGTCATTTCATTGCAGCGGAGTTGAGTTCTTGATTTCTGAGCCTTTGTTCTTCCTTTCTGAGGTTTTGGACAAGTCTTCGGAACTCAGGTTCGATGTCTTCTTCGTCTTCCTCAACCCGTATCAAGTATCTCATAGCTCTCCGGTAATCTACTCGTGTGAGCTCCACCACATCACTTCCTCGATCATCATCTGCTTCTTGTGGTGGCTGTGAGTGGAGCTGTGGTATGATTTCGTTTGCCGGGAGTCCGCATATTATGCCTTTCCTTGCTTCCATTTCTGAATCAAAACGTAAGGCAACACTGAAATTAGTATTAAATCTCGAAGACAATGAAAAATTGAACTAAAACCAGAACAAATATGTCAATTACCTTTGGGAGATTAGGGAGAAAGATTCTTCTTGATATATGTTTCAAATGACTATTGAATTCTAGATAGTTATATGTGATAGTAAATCAGTTAAGAAATATTACCCTGATATGAAATCCTGAATCGAAGCAAAAACCCGGAATTATGAACCTGCATACAGAGAAGTGCATCAGCTGCTTTCTAGAAATAGTCTCATCTAGGGTTTTTGAAGGAGAGAGCAAGAGAAAGACCTAACCTTCTGGGTGGCTGCTTCTAGAGGCTCCGAAAACGAATCGGATTCCTGAGAGACAAACCCTACTTCACAGTGAGTAATTATGTAAAGGTCAAAGAGCGATAGTGCGATAGATACATAGATAGAGAAGAGTGAGAAACGACTTCAAAAATTGAGATAAGGGTCAGAAATTGAGATAAGGGTAAGATACAGAGATATAGAAGAATAAGAAACAACTTTAAAAATTGAGATACAAACCCTAATTCACAGTGAGGATCGATCTAAGGGCCAGACCTTCGATGTCTACTTCTGCTTCGTATTTGAGAAATTATCGAGAACCCGAGATATCCAGGCAGCTGAGAGTCAGATTAGGGTTTTCAGTTGGACAGGAACACTGAGAAATCGAGTGAAAAAGTGCAAAATCGAGACAAAGAGTGAGATTTCGAGCTGATGAACATGCAAGAACACAGAGAGAGTGAGAGACTTCTAATCGAGTCTAACATAGTCTAATTAAATGAAAGTATAATTTCAGACTTCTAACAGAGTCTAATTAAATGAAAGTATAATTTCAGACTTCTAATCGAGTCTAATTCAGATCAGTTCAAGTATCAGACTTCGTATCGAGTCTAATTCACTTTCAGACTTCTAATATAGTAATTTTCAAGTAGATCTAAAACGGAATTAATTAGATCAAGGCAAATAACCCATCTGTTTGTTTAGATCCTTGATCTATGCAAAGAACATCGAAAATGGTCTTATTTCGTATAGATCTAAAAAAAAGTTGCAGAAAAAAAGTAGAGTAGAAGGCGAAAAAGGAGAAGTAATTACGAGACTGAAGAAGCTGACGACGGCGGTGGCGGTGGCGGTGGCGACGAGGGTTTCTGGAGAGATGTTTGAGAGAGTTTAGAGAGAGAGAGATTATTCATATTTTAGAGAGAGAGAGTCGATAATGACTTTTACATATTAGGGTTGGTAACTTTAGTTTATATATGGGGTAAAATCACAAGTAGGGTAACTTATTTCAGGTTAATTCACATGTTTCCATCAAGAAGTCTGATAAACCATGGACATGATCAGACTGAAATGGCAGTCTAATAAACCATAAACTTGATAATTACTACTTAAATACCATCATATTATATAGAAAACTTATAACAAACATCAAACTCGTTTAACTTAGTCACAAACTAACCAGTATATGTAAAAAAAATAATATGAATTAAAAATTTAGAAACTCTCAATCTAACCCTACAAATAAGAACATGATATCCAACTTCATATGTCGAACATAGACAAAACTCTTGTTTTCTTTGTTATTTGCACAATGCAATATATAACTCGATATTCACACTTTTTTATAGTTAATTACACTCCAAGGGCAAACTTTGAACCCTGATCCAACATATATTGAGCCCGTAAACCGTAAACTCTTACCTACATGGTGTTTAGATCCAAATTTATCTCATACTCACTCATTTTGACTAACTTTTATGTAATTTAAATTTATATACATCTACAATAATTATGTTTAATTTATGTATCAAAAATTTGTATGAAAAATTTTTTAATTATTTTTTTAATTTAAACTTTCATATTAAATACAATTCAGACTTCTCGGAAAAGTCTGAGAAACCGCAAACTTGCGTTTAGATCAAAATTCATCTCCAATGATTCAATTTGATTAAATTTTATGTACTTTAAATTTATATACAACAACAATGAGTATGTGTAATTTATGTAGTAAAAATTTCTAAAAACTAAATTTTTAATATTTTTTAATTTAATTTTTCAAATTAAATACGTTTCAGACTTCTCTGAGAAGTCTGAGAAACCCCGATTCTCTGAGAATTCGTAGAAACCACGACAACCACCATCGTCGACGAGTTAATGCAGTAACTAACCCGTTTTTTCCGCCATTAAAGCTCAAGAATAGAGCTCGTAAACACTTTTCGCGACTTCTCTCTCTGATTTCTCCCATTTTCCCACTGATTTTCCGATTCAAACGTACCGAAATCAGAAATTATGGCATAAAAATGGCAAAACACGACTGGGCTTGCAGGATTTCAGTGATATTAGACGTTCTGGGTGCTCGACGAGGGTGAAAACAAACTCTAAACGGATATAGGTATGAATTTTTGCATATCGTCGATTTCAGATCTGAGTTGTATACTCAGACTGCTTTAGAAGTCTGATGAAACCCATATGGTCAACAAGAGGGTAGTTTTGCAATTGACTTTTAAAAA
>PKML01060283.1:66105-77199 GCA_002933935.1 Eutrema yunnanense
ACCATCCAATGCAAAGGCTTCTTCATCATTACCATAACCCAAAATGTTTGCCTCATGAGGGCATTTCTTCGTTTTGCAACCTTTTGGGGGTGAAGACACATCCATTATCTCAAAACTACCCACAAACGCCACTTCCTCAACATGAACTTCGTCCTTGGTGCCATGTAGAACTCTCTCAACCTCTCTTAAATCCTCTTTACTCTCTTCATCCGAGAAGAAAACTTTGAAATACTCACTTGGACTTTCCTCGACCTTACCCTTGAATTCCTCCATGGGTTTACTAGAGAGGGGGTTTCCTTGAGCATCTTGATCCTCCAAATGTTTAAGCCTAGAAGTCATGGTTTCAAACCTTGAGTTGAGATCATTGTAGGCACAATCTATCTTGGTTGAGGTTTCGACTTGACCTTCGAGAGTTTGTTTAAACACCCCAATAAGATCCACATCTTGTGGCATGGAAAAGCTATGTTGCCCTTGCGGAGCCAAACCTCGTGCAAAACTTTGTGGAGGAATACGAGGAGCATGGTTTCGAGGGACACACCTTTGGTTGCCATTGAAGTCTTCAACAAAATGAACCGACCTTTTAGTAGCAATGAGAAGCTTGTCTATAAGTGTAGATTGCATCTCAATCATGGTAAGTTGCTTGTCCATTTTTTCATGTAGAGCTTTAATCTCCTCTCTACCTTGGTCTCCGTGCCTTCCACTTCCTAGTGGAGACTTATAGTAGTCCTCTCCATTGTTCTCTTCGCTTTGGGCAAAGTTCTCCACTAGTAGCTCTCCTTGTTCCATGGTGAGGTTTGTAAAACGCCCATTGCTAGCCGCATCTAAAGTCCATTTGTGATCTTGGTGAACTCCCCAATAGAAGATGCTAAGAATGGCTCCTTTCTTGAACCCATGATGGGGACAATCTCGAGTGTATCCCTTGAGTCTTCCCCACGTCTCATGAAAGGTCTCATGCATGTCTTGTTTGAAACTCAAGATGTCCTTCCTAGTTTGGACCGTTCTTTGTGTGGAGTAGAACATGTTGAGGAAAATCTTCTTGCAATCATCCCAAGAGTTTACCAAGTGAGATGGCAATGTTCTCTCCCATTGACTTGCTTTTCCTCCAAGAGAAAACGGGAACAAGATGAGCTTGATGCTATCGTGGGGCACTCCTCCGGTTCTAAACGTGTCACACAACCTATCAAAGAAATCCAAGTGATCATAGGGGTTCTCCACTTTTGTCCCCAAGAACTTAGACTCTTGAATCAACCTAACCAAGCTTGCTTTGATCTCATAGGCATTGGCTTCAATTGGAGGAGGCTGGATCCCATATCTTGATCCACGACAACAAGGAGTGTCAAAGCTTCCAACTGCTGGCTTGTCCCTTTGAGCTTGGGTCGAACTTGATGCCAACACTTGAGGACGTGTTATTTCTTGAAGTTGTGGTATTTCTTGAGGTTTTGGAGCTTGAGAAATGCTTCTTTGGTCGCCCACTTCTTGAGGTTGTAGATCTTCAAGAACATCTTTGTAATTGACAACCTCAAACACATCAATTGATCTTGTCTTCCCATTTCTCTTCTTGTGATTTTGGTACCTTTGAGAGCACAAAAGAACTAAGGAAGACAAGTTAGTAATGATGAACAAGAGAAAAGTCATCATCTCAATAATATGCATACTCTTAGTTATATGCATTAACATAATGTAAACAAAAGCCTAGTCTTATTAAGAATCTAAATCCTAATGGCTAACGCTAAACCTCCCCGGCAACGGCGCCAAATTGATAAGCTATGCAAATCAAGGTTTTGATAACTAAACAACCTAATGACTTAAATTAAATAAGGCAAACAAAGAAAGCAATGCTAAACGATGTGAATACAATGATAAAAAAAGGATCTTGGGCAAGGCAATTGATATAGGGGAATTCAAGTTGATCAATGATGTCTAAACAATCACATAAGTGCATTTCTTTAGGCCTAGAACACTAACCATGACTAATCTAATCTCTTAGCACTAATCACTTTGTTAATTACAAGTTCAAGAACAAATTCTCATTTGTGAAAGTATAATTAACAAGCATTAAAGTTCAAGTTCCAATAGCCAAAATCCACCCTATGCATTCACTCTCATGAGATAGGCATGAAAATCTCCTATTTAGCCTAATTGGCATTTCATCAAACACTTGGTATGCATGAAATGCCCTAAGTTCTAAATTAGCCATCTCAAGCTTAATCTAGCATTAAGTACACTAAATAAGAAAGGAAATAGATGCATTAAGCCCTAGACATCAAAGATCAACAAAGAAATCCCCTAAATCTACCAAACCCAATGATCCAAACAAGAACTACTCAAGACCCATGAAAAGCTCCTCAAAATCGATTTAGATAAGAGAAGTTTTCATGGATGAATCTTGAATAGATAAGATAGAAAGAAGATTAGATGCAAGGAATCAATGAAAACAAAGACTTAATTTCATAAAAAGTAGAAGATTCTCTCTTACAAATCTAAGAACTCTCTCCAAGGGGAAAGGGTTTCTTAGACAAAAGAAGCATAAGAATGAAAATTAGGGTTTTTGGGTTTATAAATTGATATATCATGGTTTTTACCCTGTTTAGACCATGATATAAGTCCTTTTTATAGAGTCTTTATAGTATTTTGGAGTCTTTTAGAGTCTTTTGCAGGTCTTAGCACGTTTGGAGCATTATTGGATTTATTGGAGATTATTGGAGCACTTTGGAGCAAGAGCTCAAGACGTGTTGCTGAGTATCTGATTTCACGGCAAGCATCGATCGATACCCCCATGGTATCAATCGATACTCATCGCAGCAAACACAAAACGTGAGTCTTTCCAAGACTTGAAGAATTGCAAAAGCGCCCAGAAGTCTTTAATAATTACAAGAAGACCCCAAGTCGTGATTTAGGTTATAAATAGGATTTTACAGCCATCTGTTTAGGCTATGCTTTATTTGTTCCGATTTTAAGAGAGATCTTGATGAGAAGAGAGACAAGTCTGAATTTTCCCTCGTCCGAGATTCGGATCTCAACACATCTTGTTACTCTTTCTTATTATCTATTTGAGTATTTATTCAGTCATGTTTATTGATTCAATTTCTATGTCTGAGTAGATCACCTGTTAGGTTTGGGGTTTTCTCATAGGGATTTCTTTGAATGCTAGGTTAATTTATTATTAGGATTTATTATCTAAATTAGTTCTTCACCTTAGGTTGTTCTCAAAGCTAATTCTAGATTGATCACCTAGAACTTAGATCTTAGGATAATTGATTAGGCACGAGAGTGCGATTAATTACCTGATAGAACCTTAGGTGAGCAAATTGATTATTCGCAAAGAGATTTGGTTTAATTGATTTGTGAACATATCAAACCTGTTATTAAAGCTGATTTAGATTTTAGGATTCGCAAAGAGATTTGGAATTCCTAGGGTTTAGATTTAGATAGTTTTCGCAACGAGAGTTGGTTAATTATACTTTAGTGATTTGAGTTCTAGAACAGTGCTTAAACCTGAATCATGTTAGTTAATTAGGCTGCATTCATTGATTTCCTGAGAAATACCCTGAACCTATGTGCCTCCAATTGAATTTACAACACTTTTACCTGCAATCTTGTTTTCAATTACATCTTCTGATTTAGCTTGTTTCGAATCTATACAATCTATTGTGTGAAGTCTTGAGTTCTTGTGTTCGACCCCTGATTTACTGCAGCAACTGCTTTAGTACTTTTTAGGGTATTAAATTGAGCATATCATAAATGAAAATGGACGCACCGGGTCAACCCGGAACAAACCGGGTATTGACCCGGTCGGATCTTGGATGCGTCTTCGATAAATTCGAGGCATCTCCCTAGCCTGATGTCCAAATGACATGATTTTCGCTTATGTGCACAGCTAACTCTTCCCTCTAAAACTTTCATGAAGGCCGGAAAGGCTGAATATGATCGTAAGAACTTCGTTTTACCGGTTCTTTAGACGATGTCATCTTTTCTCGGCCAGGCAGATCATGCTTTAGTGGCTTGGCCATAAAATCCGATCCAGAGGTCCAAATGATATGATTCAAACTCCTGTGTAAATCGGATTCACTCGTCTACAAGTTTCATGAAGACAGCATATTAAACTGGGCATGGGAAGCTCTTGTTTTGGCTTGATCTTTGAGACCCATCGGATGAGCTTTGCACTCGACTTAGGTCCCAATCTCCAAACTTGTCCAATTGCCTCCAATCACCTAGAAAATGCTCCAAAACATGCAAGAATGTACAAGACCTTATGCAAAATGTCCTAATCCCTAATTTAAGACCTAAATGCAAGACAAGACCATTATTATGCATAAATCTACACAAAACTACACATAAAATGCATGATAAAACAATGCAATATATGAGTATATCATAACCCTAAAGTTATATGTAAATGTTTCTATTACAAAGCATGTTTTGAGGTTTACAACCTACTTTGCCTTACATGTTTTTAATTTGATTCAAATTTACGAAATTTAATTTTAATACTTCGAAATCGTCTATATTTAATTTATGTATAAGAAATTTTTAACAAAATTTTGTTTTACAATTTTTAAATTTAAATTTACTAATTAAATATGTATTAGACTTCTTCGAGAAGTCTGATATTTATTGAGGTATAGGCATAATTAACTAACCTTGTTTAATTTGATTCAATTTTATGAAATATTAATTTCTATACATCAAAATCGTCTATATTTAATTATTGTAGAAAAAGTTTTTTTTTTAATTTTTAAATTTAAATTTACGGTTTTAATATGTATCAGACTTTTCGAATACGTCTGATAAAAGTCTGGTAAGAGAAATCAATCAGACTTCTATTAGAGTCTAAATGTCAGACCTCTATAGAAGTCTGACATGTCGCGAAGGTTAAAATGGTAATAGCGGTTTCGCGTTTTTTGTTTGGTCATAAGGGGGTAACCGTAATTTTCCACCCCCGAAAATGTAGCGCAACATTTGATTGAAAGAACAGTGTATTTTTGTCATAAAAACAAAATTTTGGGGTATAAACAGCAATTTGCCACTATTTAGCTATATTTGGTCGTTATCAGTTTAACTGAGAAATAAACGAAACTTCATTAATACATATTTTATTTTTTCATGTTACCAAAAACATATGAAATGACGATTTTTACCTTAAAACTTTTTACATTATTATTAGTTGGTAATTGTGACAGTTTTGTTACTGACGTGTATCATCATGGCTTGTGACGGAATAGTTACTATTTAAATTTGTCCCAATGTTGTGACGCTTTTGCTACCAAAAACAATTTGTGATGATTTTATTGCAACCGTTTGTAAATCGTCACAATATTTTTATTGTGATGAATTATTTGTTTTTGTGATGGAAAATTTTGGCACAATATAGTCATTTTCTTGTAGTGGGATCTATAAAGATATTCGTATGTATTTGGGTAACTTGTTATTAATAATAACTAAACATTTCTGAATATGTTATATATATAGAAAGTAATTTGAGAATATATTAAGAAATAAGAAAATCAAGTAGAGAATCGGAAAGCAAAGCAATGAAAGTGTATGGTGCTGGCGCAACATAAGAGTTAGTAGCTATAATGGATTGTTGCTTTTTTGAGAAAAAATGATGGTATGATAGATAATATTGATATGATGTTATGATGATGATGTCATAATGATGTCATGATGATGGGTCCAACTGGTCACCCATTTGACCCATGATCTATTACCAATTGATCCATTTGACCAATGTTCCATTTGACACATGACCTGTTTGACCCATAACCCATTTGACACATAACACATTTGATCCATGACCCATTTGACCCATCAATCCATTAAAATCAAAAAATTGACCCCCATTAGGGTCATGGATCATGGGTCAAGTTGTGTCGACCCATGATCCATGACCCATTTTCACACCCCTACATAAAACTCAAGCAGTCCAAACTTTGTGTGTTTAGTTAAGCTAATGAGATTATTTTCCTTCTCAGTAACTGTGTGGGTTCGCGTTCTTGTGGAGAAGAGAGAAACAAATTTAGGTGAGAAAACGATTTTTTTTATGACTTTAAAGCAACATTTGGTGGTTTTCTTGCATTACGTTCCCATATTGGAGTGGCGGGTAACAAAGTTATGAATGCAAAATCTGAAATGTTTGGCATAAATGAAACAATTTCGTCTTGAGTTTTTTTTTTTCATAAAACAAATTTCAGATATATTTTTTATGGTAATGGGTTTTTAAGAAATTAATGGAACCAAACCCTATTTATATGAGGAATTATGGAAGTTATGTGGTTGAGCTTGGATTAAGGGTGTAGTTTTTTGTTACATTTTAAAGAACATAAAAAAAAAGACTAATAGTTTGTTTTATGTATAGAATGATGTGGTCTCATTTGCAATCACATAACTATTTTCGATTAAATTTTTACTGAAATTTTTAAAATATCAAAAATATCATAGTGGAATTTTTTAAAATTTTTAGTAAGTTTACGAGAATGAATTAATTTATATTAAAACTAGTTGGTGACCGCGTTTCGCGCGAATTTTTGTATTATTGTTTATTAATGTGGTTATAAAAAAATTCGACATTGACAAAACTATCATCGTTAAGTTACATTCACATAAAGCACGATAGAGCTAATCATCTAATGCTCCTTAGCTAAATACGACATGATCCAATCGTCATACAATCCGATTTACAAACATAGATCAGTTAACTCTTATGAAATGCCCTACACTAATTAGAAAACAACTCATACTTGTATGGGTTAGATGTTCATTCCTTTGACATTATATGCTTTTTGAAGCGTTTGACCTTTTTTTGGCAGGTCTCCATTCCTCTATCTCCTTTTAAATTTACCAACACGACATATTGAAATATAAACCAGTTATATCAAACGCTCAAATCAGATAAAAGAACACATAACTAGCCGGAGAAACGAGAAGCGAGAGAGAAAAATGGATGTTAGGTTTAAACCAAACTAAAAGATGGTTTATATTTGAATATGTCGTGTTGGTGTAATTAAAAGGAGATAGGGGAATGTAGACATTTCAAATAAGGTCGAACGTTTCAAAAATCATATAATGTCAAATGAATGAACATTTAACACATACAAAGTGTGAGTTATTTTCTAATTAGCGTAGAGCATTTTATAAGAGTTAATTGATCTATGTTCGTAAATCAGGTTGTTGGACAATTGGATCATGTCGTATTTAGCTAATGAACATTAGATGATTAGCTTTATCGTGATTTATGTGAATTTATCTTAATGGTGATAGTTTTATCAATATCAAATTCTTATAACCACATCAATAAACAATAATACAAAATTCCGCGCGAAGCGCGGTCACCAACTAGTATATATATACATAAAGAAGTAAAAGTTTATAATTTAAAAAACCTAAAACAATATTTCACATAAGCACATTATATATAAATTTATAAAATTTTCCATAAATAAAAGAAATCTAAATTTAGATTTTATGAACCTTTTTGTGAACCCTAAGACAGTGAGACATCATGATTTATAAGTCATAAATTAAAATCATAAAATTAGATAATCATTATTATACCATGGTTTAATGAAACTTGAAAGAATTAATTGATATTGTTAAAAGCTACTATAAACAAATTGACTTTTTCTCCCTTAGCGGATCTTTATTTATTTTGTTTTGTCATGAATTTGATACATAATATATGCATGTATTTATTGGTGTATTAAGACCTAAATTCTACATTAAGAGTTTTTTAGATTTAAAAATTTTGAATACCAATTTATTTAGGTTACCAAGGAAAATATACGAAATAGAATTAAGGTCTTGTTTCACCTTATGAATGAATGCATATGCGTTATGTATAAAATTCATAACAAAACAAAATAAATAAAGATAGATTGAGCAAGAAAAGATGAATTTGTTTAGAATACCTTTCAGCAATATCAAAAAGTTGTTTCAAGTTCCCTAAATTAACATTGGTATAATGCTAATTATCTACTTTATGATTAATTACGATTCGTTATTTTTATAAGGTTCATAACAAAAATTTACATTTCTTCTATCTAACATTATAACAAACGTTTAAGGAGGGAAATATTAAGATCCTCAAAAACATTTATTGAAAAATATTTTTATAGTTTTTTGAATTCCAGACTGTTAGTTTTTTATGTGTTTATATATGAATATGCAAAATAAATCCAAGTGCGATTGAAAAGTTAATTTTACTTTTTGAAAATTATAATATACATTTTCTAAAGTAAATTAAAATTCCTATATTAGTGTTCTTTCTGTTAATCACTACAAGAACATGTTATTAATAATAAGTAAACATTTCCGAATATGTTATTTATATAAAAAATAATAATTTGAGAATATATTAATAAAAAACGGTTTTTTTGAACAACGACTAGCTACATAAAGAGGCCAAATACTTTTAGTAATATGTTTTCTTTGAAGAATAAAATGGGAAAGCAAAATAATGAAAGATGTGGCATTGGCGTAACATAAGATTCGAACAATTCAAACTATGTTTGTGTTTATTTACTGAGATTATTTATCCTTTTAGTAACTGTGTTATTTTGTGTTCTCCATAAAAGAGAAAAAGTGAAGAATAACAAAAAGGATTTGTAATGCAAATATTTCGTGGCTTTCTTGCGTNATTGCGAGTAGTAAAGTTCTTAAATATTTGACATAAATATATATATATATAATGAATAGAATAAAACTAGAGGAATACTCTATAATTTATAAAACATTAGTTTTTACTAAATATCTACTTTTTCTAATATGTGTTCTGCAATGTTATTATACTAAATATACATATTCAGATTAGATGATGTATATTTTATATAAAAAAATTAGTAAGATAAGGTTTGTATTCAAAATGTTTAGTTTTAAAAATATCATATATTATAGAAAAACAAATAATATTCTATTTTTTTGCTTTATGCCACAAACATTTTCGGACACCGATCAACTCTGTCTTGGACCTTTGAGACTTCCAAAACTTGATTATCATGATACATTTTTATTTTTTTTTTAATTTTGAATTCATGTACGTTTTGCTTATATTTATATATAAATTCATAAATCATGACAGGAAATTGTGGCTTAATCCAAAAAAAAATGGCAATAAGAAAAAAAGTCTGATCATAGTCTTATAACTTATAAAAATATTATATTTATCTATGCCATTAGGAAAAGTAATTTTGGAACAATAATCTTATTGTGAAAATCTTACACTACAAGAAAACAAGAGAAATTCTAATGGAATTTCCGATCTATATAATTAAACCCTTCACAAATTTTTGATGGTTTCATCTGACGGATATAACCTGTCGGAAGTTTCGGGTAGATCTTCCCGACGGTATTTCTATTCTTTTTGTTTTTTTATTTAATATATTGACTTATATTAATATCAAGATATTGGAAATTCCATCGGAAATTTTTGACATATATTAATTTACGCCAAATATTTAGTTTCAACATCGATGGAAAAAATCGGTTAAAATCCATGAAAATTCCATCGGAAATAACTATTTATAACGGATATATGACGGTTTTGTCCGTAAAAAATTAACTGTTTGTTTTCTAATGTCGGTGTTACCTATAGAGTTAGAACTGCATACACAAAAGTTAGAAGAGTACATACCACAATTGACTTGATCATCTCATAATCACAAAGTGCATTGTATGGTACATCTCATCATTGTCATGTCTTTTGTAATGAAGAATGATAATCCTCACCTGTTTATTTAAAACATCAAAGATAATCTTAGAGATTAAAATATTTTGGAGAGGAAATTGGCGTCTTAAGTCAAAGCACAACTAAGAGTATTTTTCTAAACAAACATATTATATCCGTTAAAAATAGGTTGCTTGCATTAATAACCTCGTTACCACGGGTCCACGACTTTCAAAATCATTGTATGTACTGTAATAAGAGTATTTTTAAACAATCTTACGTTCTTCCATCAAATTTAGTTTTTAAAAATTGGAATCCAAACTATGCCCTGAAAGAGAAGATACTAAAAAGAAGATACTTTTCGATCCAAGTATGCCCTGAAAGAGAAGATACTAAACAAAATACATGACCATTTCATGAAAAGAAGAAACGTAGAGAGTGAGAGAAGCACTATAGAGTATAGGAAAAGCTCAACAAAATGAAACAAAAAGATTGCATAAAAAACATATCAATTTGCTGAAAGTCACTCACGTCGAGTCTGCATTATGTGGATCTGCATCAATCGAGCCAAAATTTTCAAGGAGAAACTCTGCGAAGAACGATTGTATTAAGAAAACGATACCATTATTTGAAGACTGCAATACATTCCATGGATTCATATATACATTCATAGTTGCTTATTTACCTGAGCCATTCCAACAAGAGAATCATAAACAATCGTATCTAAAAGAGCAAAATCAGAACCAGAACCATTGATATTATGAGGGATGAATGAGAGATGAGGCGTTGGGGAGTGGAGAAATAGACAAATCGAAATAAATGAAAAAAGATGGAAACGTTGAATAAGAAAAATTTTAAGCGAAGAAGATATAAAACCAGGAGAAGAGTTTAAACGAAGAAGACACAAAACCAAGGAAAGATTTTAAGCGAACAAGACACAAAACTTAAAGCTCTTGTGTCTTAATGTGATTCATATATAATTATCTAAAGTGTAATACAAAAGGAGAATTCACAAAAGAAACCCTAATAATTATTTATTTATTTTCATTCTCATACTTTCTTCTATTATTTGATTTTTAATCAAATTTGGTCAAATGTTTCTTCTATTTAAGATTTTTTTCCGTTTTTGTATGAAATTATATCATTTTATATAATAAGATAGTTTAAAATTTATTTAATTATATTTTATCTATATACTTTATTTCCTTTTAATGAAATAATATATTTTTCTTTTATATTTTAGTTTCCTTTTTAATTTTATTTCCCATTTTGTATGATATTATATCATTTTATGTAATATGATAGTTTAATCTATATTTTTATTTCTCTTTAATGTAATTATATCCTTTTATTTTTCTTTTCTCCTTTTTGGTTTCCTTTTTTATTTTTTCCATTTTTGGATATTATATCATTTTATATGCTGTCAAAAAATATAT
>PKML01060283.1:80904-91863 GCA_002933935.1 Eutrema yunnanense
TTTTTTTTGTTTCTCTTTTTTTTTGTTTTGGTTTTTCTTTCTATTTTTAAAAAATTTATGATCATCTATGTGTTTATTTAGTGAATGATATACATTTTTACCTGTTTTTTTTTCTTCGGTTGTCAATTTTATGCAATTAGTTGGGGTTTTAAATGGAAGATATTAATATTTTAAAGAATTTTATGCAATTTTATGCTTCCCAACATTGGCGACACCGCCCGAGACAAGCTCGCCCACCATCTTCAGATCCATTGTTATTTGGAAGTAATCTCCATGGAATTCTTCTGTTTGTTTAAGATTGTTACTCTTTTTTTAACATTTATTTGCGTAATCTACGAAATTTATGGTTTTGGGTTTATGGGTTCTCTTTGCTCTTACAGATTTTGGAACAGTTGTCATTTTCTGTTTAGTTTCTGATTAGGGTTCTTAGCGTCAAGTCCTTAAAGTTGTTATGTTTCCTTAAATCTTTTTTGTTGTCTTTTTAGGGCTCCGCGAAAGTTGTCTTTTTTGTTGTTTAGTTTCTGATATGGGTTCTTTGCGTCAAGTCCTCGCAAGTCACCATGCTTCCGGTTTCACCTCCATGTATCAAGCTTTTCTGATAATACATAATTGTCCCTTTATAAAATGTGTTTTAAGAGCATTAAGTGTTTGTTTTGTAGGACACTACCAAGTTGAAAAATTGAACACACCAAATCTAAAATGGATGAAGCAAAGAGCTTGTCCCGTTTCAGGGTATAAAGAATAATGTCAAAGGAAGACGCAACTGCTACAAGCAAGACTGGATCTGTGAAAAACAAAATTATTAATGGTTCAGCTCTGATTGGATCAGTGGTCTCAAAGCTTGATTTAGGTAAGTTCTTTTTCTTTTACAACAATTTTTTACGTCGACTTGAGTTTTTTTTCTTTTCATAAAACAAATTTCAGATACATTTTTCTATGATAAGGGTTTTTAAGAAATTAATGGAACCAAACCCTATTTATATGAGGAATTATGGAAGTTATGTGTTGGGGCTTGGATTTAGGGTGTAGTTTTTTCTTACATTTTAAAGAACATAAAACAAAACAAAAATTATTAGTTAGTGTTATGTATAGAATCATGCGGGCTCATTTGCAATCACATAACTTTTTTTCGATTATTTTTTTGTTGGATTTTCAAAAATATCATAAGTGGAAAGAAAACAAAAATTAGCAAGTTCACGAGAATAAATTAATTTATATTAAAATATCTAAGAATTTCAAATATGAAAAGGGACACAAAATTTCTTGGTGCATTGGAAATAGAAAAATAGAGGACATAACCATCTTCTTAGTCCACATATGAACAAATAAATAGAGGTCAAAAAGGAGGGAGAGATATTTTTGTATGTATTATTTTTCTATTTTACCAGCGAATAAATGATCAATCATTCTATTTTTTATTATTTTCTCTATTGTTTAAAAATCAATTTAGGCGACAGTCTATGTGTTTTTAAGCATTAAACATCTGAATAGGAATTCAAAAAATATTTTGATTGCGTTTGGAAATACGGCGCAAAAATCATGATGAAAATTATTGAAAGTCGGAAAAACTAGACGAGATATATATGAATTGATATAAAAATTATATTCTTCAATAGTAATTTAAACAGAAAAATGTAAAAAGAAAATTTAAAGGTCATAAATTTAGTCATTTATGATAACTATGAGTCATTCAATTAAGAAAAATTTGGTCAGTTGACCGTAAAAACAAGTGGGTCAAAAACAATTATATTATACCCAATGACCATTGAATCCAAATGGTCATGTAACTATACATATAATTAACTTAAAAATGCCAAAATGCTTTTCCCAATACTATCATTTTCTTTCTTATGTGTTTCAAAAAGAGAAGAATAGCAGTGGCAGAAACATTTTTGGTGTATTTGAGTTGATTGTATAGTTTGATCATTTAGATTTAATGATCATTGAGTGTAATATAATTGTTTTTGGGCCGCTTTTTTTTATGGTCAACTAACCAAAATTTCCTTAATTGAATGATTAACAATCGTCATGAGTGAGTAAATTTATGACTTTTTAAATTTTTTTTTTAGTTTTTTCTGTTTAAATTACCTTTTAAAAATATATTTTTTATATCAATTCATAGTTTCTCTGACTTTCAATAATTTTTATCCATTCATTGTTTTCGCTATTTTCTTTTCGTATTTCTAAACGCAATCAAAATATTTTTCGTTTTTATACTCAGATGTCTAATGCTTTAAAACGCCTAGACAGCCGTTTAAATTGGTTTTTTTTTTTTTTGCGTTTCTTTCAGTGTTTTCATCTTTCTATTAGTGATTTATTATGAACGTCAAATAAAAAAATTTGTTGGATATGCAAGGAAGAATTGATCGATCGATACAGTTGTGTGCGACATTTACAGCTATAGTTAACAATCAAAAGAGTCGAAAACATTGATTTGAATAAAGAGCCATGTGATTCAAGTAATGGAAAAGATCGCTAAGTTGTCTGAAAAATTAGAAGAATTTGTGAATGTGGCTAAGCTGAATGGTGCTCAGTCTGCCCTTCGAGCCCTTGCTCGTTCAGGAATGAAGATTGGTCGCATAGGTAACGTCAACCCTAAAACTAGGTTCAATTTTATGTTTTGACCGGCCAGATCATTTCTGTTTTCATGACCAATAAATTATACTTTTGTGTTGTACAGAGGATGCGACTCCAATTCCAACCGATAGTACCCGTAGAAAGAGTGGTAGAAGAAGGCGTCCGCGATTTTTTCTTACAATTGTCCACATGTCTCTCTCCGTCTTGCTTTTAGAGTTTGCTTTTGATCTATGTAACTTTAGCATTTCATTTTTTATCAAGGAAGAAATGAATAGAGGATGATGATAATGAACACGTTTGAAATTTTTTTTTATTTGTTTGTGTTCTTTACCATAGTTAGTCCCACCCTCTCTAATCTGTTGCATTTTCATATAGGTTATGGGTGCGCATACCAAAAATGAAAATTATCAATATATATCTAATACAAAGACTATGAAATATTCTTCTTGTTGTCGACTCATAACACGAAACTGGCATGGCATACAGTCCTTGGTGAATCATAAAAATTCCGGTTTGCATTTAAAGAAAAGTGGTAATCTAATCGAAGTAATTAACAATCTGAAAGATAGTCACTAATAATGCATCAAAGAGACATAACAACAGAGGGAATTCTTATTACAATGCATACGAGAAATCAGATATAAAACCTTACAACTTCAAATCCGAACCTTTCAATTTCTCCTCAATGATCATGTCGATTTTGTTCTCCATTTCTAGAGTTAGATAATTCTTCCAGTCACCAACCTCTCCTTTTCGGAAATAGCAATTGTAATCCACGTTCATCCACGTTTTTCCGGTTTTGTTGACCTCCAAACCGCTCAAGTTATCAAGAGAGCATAGTTCCAGGATCTTCTCAACCAATCCGCTCTCTTCTTCTTCCTTAGTGAAAGGACAACCCAAGAACTCAGCAAGCCTCTTGAGCTGAGCACAAGGCTCCGTCTTCAATTCCTCGTACCTCATGAAAAGGACATGCTTGGGGTTTTCCAAGCTACCTCTCCAATAGCTGAGGGCATGGTCCCAAATGGGACCATAGAAGCTAACTCCGCTGCAGAACGACTCGAACATTGACTCTAGAATGCTTCTATCTACTTCATTCTTCTGATGCTTGCACCTAAAATACCAACGCGATATCAGTGCGTCCTTTGCGTTCCTACACAAGTACACAATCTTGCAAGGAGAATCCTTGATGCCCTCTTTCATGGTGTGCAAAGGCATGTGAGTCGAAAACAGCCTCGGAGATGATGATGAAAACTTGGTTAGGTCCGGTGTTGAACTTTTGAGATACATATCGATCTCGAAGAACGGTACTATGCCATGAGGATTATCAGATAGCAAAGGATGGGTCAGAGGATCATCATGTTTAGATCTCTCCATGAGTGCGACCGAGAGTGCCTTGAGCCAAGTTGTGCCGGATTTTGGGAAAGAAGCGAGAACTATATCGGTGTTTTGGGGCTGGAAATTTTTCTGGAAATTGATGACTCCTTGGAGAGTGTTGTAGTGATACCAACATCCTTGGTACTTGCAGAGCTTCCCTAGAGAACTTTTGTCTGAAGGAAGTGAAGAGATCAGTTTCTTCGTTTCTTCACTTACGTTGTCTTCTCTCAAATTCATAGGAAGCTCATTCTGAGCCATTTTCTTTGTTAATTCTTGTTGCAAAAATGTGTTTTGCTTCAAAGTGCAAACACATCTATATTTAACTCCTTATGGGCTAGCTGGTCGGTTTAAAATATTAGGACCAGAGATTTAAGTTACTTGTTGGAGGGATCTGATGAATATTTTGTTATAAAAGTAGTAACTATTAGAAGCTATCGGTTTTGGATTCTAGTTACGATCTAATCGGGTTGTTGAGAGAATACTTTATGGTTATCTCTATATTATTAGTTAAAAAGTTATTTAGGAACTTTAACACAAAAAAAAAAAAAAATCATCTAGGAAAACAAACTTTAGTTAGTAGATGTTATTGGTTCTTGCATAGATTTAGAATATTTTTTTTCAGATTTGGAAATCCTAATGAATCCATTGATTTTAAAATCAGAAAAGTGGATTTCAAAATTAAAATAAGCGGATTTCAAAATTAAAATAAGCGGATTATTGTAGTTTTATAATAAAAAAAAAAAAGACTTTTCATTCTTTTTCTTTCACTAATCATTTATTATTCTCCTAAAATATAGAATGTCCACATATTTGTTGTAATTATTACTCTCAATTGATTGGTTTTTTCTATCTATCTTTTTTACCATTTCAAATCAAGATGAGATTGGTTTTGTAGCCCACATAAATTTTGCATAAAATCAGAGAAAACAAATTGAGGAAAGTCCACCCTAGATAATACAGAGATACGACGAGATATAGAAAATTAGTGATGTGTTGTATTCTTCTGTGGATATTCCTAGGATATCTAGGAGAAAAGAAGCTGCTTCTACTAACAGCATCCAAAGCTGAGGTCACGAATTGGCTTTACCCGAGGAGCTTATGCAGATATACAACTCTATATATTGCACATATATAACGAATGTGCACTCGTCTTCCGTAGAAGGCTTGATAGCCAGGTGATTATTATATACAGTAATCCTTTGTCTTCTTGCCATCTTGAAACTGACTTTTTCGCTGTGGAGGAAAGTGATGTGTTGGATTCTTAGGACGACAGATATTGATGATAGCGCTGAGATAGAAGATTAGGACGACATAAATTGAGAGAAAACAAGAGATATCTGCGACTTTGTCTCTCTATTATTGTTTTTGTACGTTTTCCTCTTTACCTATTTTTTTTTCTTTTTCTAAAAATTCAATAATACAAATCCAACCAAATAACAAAGTTTTATTCGATATTTGTTCATTTGTATTTTATTCTTAAAAACACTTGTAAATCCATTCAAATCCAAATTTAAATCAAATCTTTATGCAAATCCTTACTATTGAATAACACTTGATTTTAACTTAGATTTTAAAATCATATAACCAATAACACAAAATTTGAATATGAATTTTAAAATCATACAACCAATAACACTGGATTTGGTTTGGATTTTCAAATCCATTAAAATATACAAACCAATAACACCCTCTTATTTTGTAAATTATTACATATTTTGACAATACAAATAAGAAAAGATAATTGAAATAGAAAAGTATATAGTTGTCTTTTAAAATTATTGATGCCCATTAAAGAGGTTATTTACTATTTAGTTTCTTAATTATTATGATATTATATTAAATAATAATCAATCCATACATATTCCAAAAAAAAAATTGAGATCTTGCAATATTTTTCACAATGATTATTATATATTATTTGATTATATATCAAAACAAAAGTTTGAAAAATATTTTACTAATTTGATAAATAGTTAGACACGAGAAAATCGATTTTTTAAAAATTTGTAAACTGACCACAAAAACCATAGTCATTAAGCAGTGCATATTAGAATTATGTTTTCAGATTATAGGTTTTTGCGAATTACCCCGAATGATATTTTAGTTCATTACAAAACGGTAATAGTAAAATAATAGTTTTTTTTCTCAGTTAAGCTAACCTTGATACGTAGGTCTCCACATTTTGATTTTTCAAAGAACCATTAAAGTAAAAAAAAATAGAAACTAAAATTTTGAGTGCCTATATTAAAAAAAAATACATAACGCACCAAAATCATGGAATCTTGACTGATCATAAATTTTTCAATGAGGAAAGTTATTTTAAATGATTATTTTGGCTATTTCTATAATATTTTGGGTTCTTTTGGCTTTTTGACTAATTTAGATTATTTGAAATAAATTAATGTAATTTATTATCTTACTATATATAAATTCTTGAAAAAAATAATATCATCACTAACAAATCGTTATGATAAAATTATCTAAAAAAAATCTCATATCCATTTTTCATGTATTCATAATCATTTATGACACGGTCGAAAAACCCTAGGAATAGCAAGCGCTAAACCTAAAACGAAATCAAGTTCGCAAGCGACGAACTTGAAAGATAAAATTNTAATCTTATTGAATGATAGAAGGAGTAATATATACAGGGAAGAGCTAATCACATAAGGAAAGCCAATATACAATAGTTACTAAGGCATAATCACAGGGATGATGTAGCCGTTAGAGGGATACGTTAATACACTCCCTCAAGATGGACCACCGGAGGAGAGTCCAATCTTGACACGTAAAGTTTCGTAGCGGGATCGGGATAGTGGCTTTGTAAGTGCGTCCGCCAATTGATCATGTGTAGAGACATGAGAAACGCGAACCTGCCCGTCTTGAACTTGATTTCGAACGAAGTGATATTCAAGGGCAATGTGCTTCATTCTCGAGTGAAAACCCGGGTTTGCGGCTAAGTACGTAGCGCCAATGTTATCACAGTAGATCACCGGTGTGTGTGGTATGTCGAGACCAAGTTCAGTCATTAAGGAACGTATCCAACAAAGTTCAGCAGCAGTGGAAGCGACGGACCGGTATTCCGCCTCGGTAGATGATCGAGCAACGCTGGTTTGCTTTTTCGAAGACCAAGCTATTGGATGACGTCCAAGGTATACGATGTATGCACCCGTGGAAGTGTAATCGTCTCGATTGCCTGCCCAGTCCGCGTCGGTAAATGCATGAAGCGTCGGGTTGTTGGTGGACGGGAAATAGATCCCATGAGTCATAGTGGCGGATAGATAGCGGAGTATTCGTTTAGTCGCCGTCCAGTGGTCTGTCGTCGGGCGATGCATAAATTGTGACAACTTGTTGACGGAGAATGAGATGTCGGGCCGCGTGAGGGATAAGTATTGCAAACTCCCCACAATTGCGCGATATTCAGTGGCATTGTCGATCGCTGTCCCGGAGAATAAAGATAACGTCGTGTTTGGGCACATCGGTGTTGAGACAGGCTTTGCGTTTGTCATCCTGGTCCGTTCGAGTAAATCTGCAATGTAGCGATTTTGAGTGAGATGCAATCCATTAGATGTACGCATAACTTCTATGCCTAGAAAATAGGAGAGAGGACCCAAATCTTTAATTGAAAAACATTGAGATAGGGAGTCGATAAACCGGTTTATGTGAGATGGATGGTTGCCGGTGATGATGATATCATCAACATAGACCAGCATCTAGAGAAGGATGCCGTTGGTGTGGTATATGAATAGAGAAGCATCAGCGAGGGAGTTGGTGAAGCCGGATTTTAACAGAAAAATACGAAGCTCGTTGTACCATGCCCGAGGGGCCTGTTTGAGGCCGTAAATGGCCTTACGAAGCTTACAAACTGCCGTTGGATTGTCGGTATCAACAAATCCGGGTGGCTGAGCCATGAAGACTTCCTCGTCTAGATGACCCTGTAGGAACGCAGTCTTAACATCTAATTGTCGTAGTGGCCATTGTCGGGAAGTGGCGGTGCTAGAAGTACAATGTGGATGGTAGCCGGCTTGACAACCGGACTGAACGTGTCGTGATAGTCAATGCCCGGTCGTTGAGTATAGCCTTTCGTGAAAGATCAATAAACTCACCCCCATTATCACTTTATAATGTTCGAAGTTTTTGTTGAAATCGATTTTCAACTAAAGCTTTGAATTTTGTAAAAACATCGAAAACTTGAGATTTTTGTTTTAAAGGATATAACCAAGTATATCGAGTAAAATGGTCAACAAAAATAACATAATATTTAAAACCATCGACGGAAATTATCGGAGATGTCCAAACATCAGAAAAAACAATATCCAAAGGATGAGACGATTTTAAAGTGGAATGGGTAAAGGGCAACTTATGCATTTTATTAATAGAACAAGCATGGCACGGATGTGCAAGCAAAACTTTAGAAACGAGAGGTAAATCATACTGAAAAACAACTTTTTGAAGAATAGGTAAAGCCGGATGACCTAAACGAGAATGCCAATCCGAAAGAGTAGTTTTAATGACATAAGCAAAAGCAAGAGACGGTGGTTTGGAGGTGTTGTTTTTCGGCCACTCATAAGTGCCGTCTTTAGGTTTGCCTTCTAGACGAAGAGCCCCCGTTTGCAGGTCTCTCACTTGGAAATATGTCGGAGTAAAGATAACCGCAACATCATTAGTTTTACACAATTGAAAAACAGAGATTAAGTTTTTATCAAGAGATGGAACACAAAGAATATCGTTAAGAAAAAAAGGTTTAGTGTAAGAGGGTAAAGAAGAAGAACCGGTGTGGGAGGTCTGCAACGCAAATCCATCACCTAGAAGAACATCATCACCTCCCGTGTAAGGGTTGTGAAGTGAGAGATTAGCCAAATCAGACGTCATGTGGTGAGATGCGCCCGTGTCAAATAGCCAAGTTGCGGAATCAGACATCATGGCTGCGTTTGCGCGGGGCTGCCACTGCTGTTGGTATTGTGGTGGCTGCCATGGCGGAGGATGGGGTTGAGGAGACGCCCATGGTGAGGATGATGCAGCTCCTTTGACAATCCGAAAATCAGGACAATACTTGGCGCTATGTCCTTGGATGCCACATGCTTGACATCGACCGAGATATGGCTTGGAGAAGCGATGCTGTGACTGATTTTGTGGAGCAGATCGGTGTTGATAGTTTTATTGATTACGATGCTGCTGGCGTTGTCGTGCTTCTGTGGCATGAGCGACAATTGGTGCAGACACAGTGGAGTCATTGCACAAGATCATGGCTTCGCGATTCAGGAGCCCGCTCGTGTAATTCGGAGAAGGCAATCGGAGTATCCCGACCATTCACCGCATCCATCTCCGATTTGTATTCGTCAGTGAGACCTGCGAAGATATCGTCAATTAGATCCTCCTGATCCAGTGGCTTGCCGAGAAGGGCAAGCTCATCTGCCTTCTCTTTGATGAGACGCAGATACTCGCTAATCGTCTTCGTTCCTTTAGAGCAGGTTTTGATCTGGTGCTTGAGTTGCCGGATGTGGCCTCGTGTGGGGTTACCGAAAGTTTGAGTAAGTGTATCCCACACTTCTTTGGTCGTATTGGCACTGGATACCACCGATTGAACCGGTAGCGAGATCGCACCAATCAACGCACTGTAGAGGAGTCTGTCTTGACGCCTCCATGGAGCATAGGCCGGATTTGGAGATGACACACCATTGGTAGTGATTGTTGGAGAGGGTATTTCGCCAGAACCGTCAATGAACTGATGTAGTTCATGACCTTCAAGTAATTGATATGCTCAATTTAATACCCTAACAGTACTAAAGCAGTAGTTGTAGTCTAGCTAGGGGTCGAACACAAGGATCCACAGAAATCACTCAATAAATTATAGTATCAGGCTAAGCTAAGCAATTCAGGTTTAGCAGAAAACAGAAAGCAGTAAACGATTTGTATTCAATGGGAAAAATATAGGTTCAGGGATATTTCTCAGGAAATCAATGAATGCAAATAAACTAACTAATCAGGGTTCAGGTTAAGCACGGTTCTAGAACTCAAATCACTAAAATATAATTAACCAACTCTCGTTGCGAAAACTATCTAAATCTAAATCCTAGGAATTCCAAATCTCTTTGTGAATCCTAAAGTCTAAATCAGCTTTAATAACATGTTTGATATGTTCACAAATCAATTAAACCAAATCTCTTTGCGAATAATCAATTTGCTCACCTAGGTTCTATCAGGTAATTAATCGCACTCTCGTGCCTAATCAATTATCCTAAGATCTAAGTTCTAGGGGATCAATCTAGAATTAGTTTTGAGAACAACCTAAGGTGAAGAACTAATTCAGATTATGAACCCTAAATAACTAATCAACCTAGCATTCAATGAAATCCCTAATGAGAATCCCCAAATCTAACAAGAGATCTACTCAGACATGGAGATTAAATTAATAAACATGTTTGAATAAAAGACTCTATATAAAATCAGAAAGATAAACAAGGTTTGAGATCTGATCTCGGACGAAGGGAAATCAGACTTGTATCTCTCACCAAAATCTCTCTTAAACTTAAGCAAAATAAAGCATAGCCTAAACAAGTGGCTGTAAAACCCTGTTTATAACATAAATCACGACTTGGGGCCTTCTTGTAATTATCAGAGACTTCTGGGCACTTTTGCAATTCTCCAAAACTTCATAAAAAGTCGCGGCCCATGATTTCTCCGATGGGTGTCGATCGATACCAGGGGGTATCGATCGATGCTTGTCGTAGAAATCGGACACTTAGTCATCAGACTTCACTTTCGCTCCAGAATGCTCCAAAAAACTCCAATAATTCCAATAATGCTCCAATTCGTGCTAAGACCTGTAAAAGACTCTAAAAGACTACAAAACACTAGAAAGACTTTTATCATGGTCTAAACAGGGTAAAAACCATGATATATCAACTCCCCCAGACTTAGCCTTTGCTTGCCCTCAAGCAAATAGAAGACTAAACAGAGAAAGAGGTTTGAAAACGTAGAGACTCACCTGTTCCTGAACCATCGAAA
>PKML01060283.1:92669-108464 GCA_002933935.1 Eutrema yunnanense
TTCAGAAGAACTCTGCTGGAGACATGGATGTTTTCTAGTCAACTGGTCAGTCTTTGGATTTTTTATTAGTCGATCTAGAACTGATCCTGTAACACTGTGCACTCAAAAACAAAATTAAATCAATAGGTTCAAGCACAGGATCATAATCTCCAACAAATTTCGACTCAATAAAACAGTTTACTCAATAAAACAGTTTTGAATCTATAAAACAACTGACTCTAAGAAAAACGAAAACAATGTCAGTAGACACCTCCCCCAGACTTGAACAACACTGTCCCCAGTGTTATCTAGCCTAGAGTAGGTAAAAGAAACAAAGCAGAAGGATAGAATGAAGAGAAACAAGAAATTACCTTGCTGGGACGTCAAGTATCGATCGACACACGGCCTGGGTATCGATCGATACCAGGCTTAAATCGACTTGACGAACCGTATTTTCGCGATTGGTGTCGATCGATACCAGTGGGGTATCGATCGATGCTTAGGCGAATTCGAGTTGCTCCTCGTTCATCCTGACACAGACTCAAAACAAACGAAAATAAAAACCAAAAATGACTCAAGGACAGACTCACCAGTGGGTTGCCTCCCACCAAGCGCTCGTTTAACGTCAATAGCTTGACTGTAACGCCCTTCAGGCTGGATAAGAGTGAGAGCTTGCACCAAAACAGGCTCCACAACTCGACATCGCTATCTTCAGCGTTCTGCTCAGCATGCTGTCCACAAACTCTTGTCCCTTCTCTTTCAGCTCAGAAGTAAGAAGGACTCTAGCCTTGGCGAATTGCTTCGATTTTCCTTTGCACTTGACCTTATACTCGATCGAATTCCCATCGCACTTTTGAGGAATCAATGTGATATGGGGATCCTCGACCTTGTTGCTCTTGGTCTTCTTGGCAACTTCTTTGGGGATGCTGGTTGGTTCAGCTGAGATCTCTGCGACAGTAGGCTCATCAGAAGGTTCTTCCGAAATTTCAATTGCTAGCGACTCTCCTGTGGTAACCTTGATGTTAGAGACATGCGTGGGAGCAACTCTAGGGGGAATGGTATCATAGTAGACATCTCTGTCAATGTAAGAGAAAGAGAGTCTCTTGTTAGGCATGTCTATGATCGCGCCAGCAGTAGCCACGAACGGTCGCCCTAAGAGCAGAGAAACCTCAGATCCTTTGCTCATCTCCAAAACCTGAAAATCGGTGGGCACCAGACAATTTCCTAACTGAATAGGCAGAGCATGGATAGTACCGTATGGAGGTGAGGTGGAAGAGTTTGCAAACGTGAGAAGCAAGGTATGGGGTCTTATATCAGCCTTCAAACGTTCAGCAATTTCTCTTGACATCACATTGACACTAGACCCTGAGTCAACGAGAGACTCTTTGAACTTGACTCCAGAGATAGAGCATGGTACTGCGAATTTCCCTGGGTCTTCCCTCTTTGTCAATTGCCGCGGCTGTAGTGACTTAGGAACTCTTTCCTCGATAACCTCACGTGTTTTCTCCGTTTCTGGCTCTTTCTGCGAGGGGTGTCGATCGATACCAGGCTGGGTATCGATCGATACTCTGCGATTTGAATCGTTCCCGGCAGATACATCTTCCTCAGAAAGAAGCTTCTTAGGAATCTTGTTGAGCAGCATCGCACTGTACTCAGCTGTGATCAACTTGACACCTTCCTCGATGCTCACAGTTCTAGAGACTATCTTCTTCACATATCTCCTGAAAGCTGGACATGTCTTGATAGTTTCAACAAAAGGGAGCTCCACAACCAACTTATCTAGCATGGCCTTGCATCTGGCATCTTCCCATTCCTTCCTTGTCAGCTTAGGAAGTATAGGAAAAGGTGCCTTGGGTGTATACACTCTTTCTGCAACTACCTTAGGCGCCACAGTCGAAGTCTCAGTTGTCTCCTCAGAAATCGCCTCAGTATCGACCGATACCAATGGGGTATCGATCGATACACGGGTTTTTGAAGTATCCCGTTTCAGAATTGTAACCGGCATCGATCGACACTTGGGGGTATCGATCGATGCCCTGGCGCTTTCAGGATGCTCATCGAAATTCCCTGCACTCGAGATGATGGCATTGATGTGTGCTCTTGGATTTTCAGTCTTTCCTGGAAGAAAACCTTCCTGCCTCTTTATAGATGATGCTGTCTGAGCCACTTGGGTTTCCAGCTTCTTATGGGAAAGGTTTATGGCCTCGATCTTCCCATTCAGATCAGAGTACAAATGGTCAAGCTTCCCATTGAAATCCACTTGTAACTTCTGTTGCCCCAGAAGAATCTGTTCCATCATGGATTCCATTTTGTTGTCTGTGGATTTGGGAGATGCTGGTTGGTACGAAAAGTTGCCATAGTTGCGAGTGAAATCGCTGCTCTGGAGTGGTTTCTGAGTGAATTGCTTCGCTGCGAAACCAGATTGGTTCCCCTCTATCTTGTACCCACCTTGCTGATTGTTGTTGTTGAAGTTCCTGTTGTTATACCCAAATCGCTGACCCTGGAAACCAGAACCACCAACGTAGTTAACATCCTCTTCTTCCTCTTCCACATTCGCTACTTCATCAGCAAAGTGCACAGATTTCTTCTGCTTCCCGACCAGGAAATCCAGCTTGGCTTGTATGTCAGCAATCTGCGATCCCTCTGCTCCTCCAGCTTGCTTTTTCCTTTCGAAATTAGCATTCTTGGTGCTATTACTAGACGCCAAGTTATCGATCAGCACAACCGCATCGTCCGGATACCTGGTGAAGAAGTTCCCATTGCTTGCGGAGTCCATTGCCATCTGATATCTCCAATCAACCCCTCTGTAGAAAGTGCCCAGCAGCTGCACCTGAGTGAACCCATGGTGCGGACAGTCTCTCTGATAGGACTTGAAACGAACCCATGAAGCCTTGTATGCTTCTATCGGACCTTGAGCAAACTGGGAGATCTTGTTCCTGAGCTCCTCGGATCTCGTATCATCATAGAAATTGACCAGGAACGCGTTCTTCGTCTCATCCCACGTAGTAAGTGAATCAGGAGCTAGCTGCTTCAGCCAATAAGCAGCATCCCCACCAAGAGAGTACGGGAAGAGCTTAAAGAAAAGGAACTCGTTGGGCACTCCATTGTACTTCATGCTAGTGACCAAGTCCTCGAACCTTTCGATGTGATCCATGGGATGCTCATGAGGTAGACCATGGAATGGGTTCTGACTTACGAGAGCGTANTGATTTTCAGCATCATCTGTATTCTTCTTTAGTTCAACTGAAATCAACTCCTTGCAATCTTTTTGGATCACTAGCACCCCTTCTGGAATTATTATCTTTTCCTCTTCTGAAGTTCTGTAAAATAATGGAACATTTGTTTTTATGAGAAAATTGTGATTATTATGTAGATTATTTTGATCAATCTCTTTCTCTATGGGTTGTTTTTCATCAGAAATTAAATTTTCAACAACAGCAGCACGATCGTTTCCATCCCTTGGAACCCTAATTGGTTCTTCTCCTCTATCTCTTTGCTGATTTTTGCTAGCGTTGTTAATTTGATTTATTATCGCCTCCATTTTACTGGTAAAATCAATTACAACACCATTGTTTCCAATCGTTGGAAGTTCTCCTCTTATGTTCTTTTGTTGATTTTTGATGTTGTTGGCATTGTTATTCTGAGTCGTCAAAGTTCTTACCTAGTCGATCAAAGCAGTTAGAGCCGTGGTAATAGCCTCGGTAAAACCCTGAAAATATGCTCTGGTCAACGGTTGATCTCCCATGGCTGATCAAGCTTTGAAAAAGAGACAGAAAAAAGCATGCTCTGATACCACCTGACGCAGTCGTAAATCCTTAGGAATAACAAGCACTAAACCTAGAACGAAATCAAGTTCGCAAGCGACGAATTTGAAAGATAAAACTCTGGAATCCACTAGAAAAGGGTCTAGAATCCACCAGAAAAGAGAAAAGCTCTAAGCTTTGATTAATAATAATACGATCTTGCTACTAAAGATCACCTAGGACCTCTATATATAGCGAAAACCCAAATAGAAAATAGGAAATACTTAGAAATAAGGAAAATAAGAAAAAGTAAAACCTATAAAAATAAAAGAAAACACTCAAAAACCCAAAAAGGAAAACTAAAGAAATTAAAAGAAAATATATATAAAATTCCTCCTACATCAATTTATATGTTTTGTAGAACCAAGAGTACCGATAATAAGACCGTATACAAGAATCACGATTCAAAATGGTAATGACTACTTTCTTGGAGTCTATTGTAAATCAGGAGATGCCGATTTAGGCATTAGCTCCGTCCAATAGCTTGTTGCAACATGATTTACAAGGTAATCTCCAAAATTCTTGCTAACCGTTTGCGAGAAGTGCTTCCGGAGTCTATGGTTGCAAACCAAAGTGCGTTCATCAAAGGGCGTCTTTTATTAGAAAATGTCTTACTGGCAACGGAGCTAATGAAAGATTATCACAAAGACATGATCTCACCAAGATGTGCTCTGAAATTGGACATTACAAAGGCGTTTGACACTTGCAGCTGGGATTTCATCACTGATACTCTTCACGCTATGGGACTGCCGATCATGTTCGTCTCATGGATCAGATGCTGTATCAGTACGGCTTCCTTCTCGGTTTTGGTAAATGGAGAGCTTGAGGGATTCTTCAAAAGTACTCGCGGCCTACGTCAAGGGTGCTCGCTATCTCCCTACCTATTCGTTATTGCAATAAACGTCTTATCTCTCTTGTTGAATAAGGCATCAAACGATGGGGAAATGGGGTACCACCCTTTATGTCGTGACCTCAAAATTACTCACCTAAGCTTCGCCGATGATATGATGGTCTTTATGGACGGAACAGCAAAGTCTCTTCGGGGAACAATGGAGGTTCTAACAATATTTGAGAGGGATTCAGGACTAGCAATAAATGCCACCAAATCAAGTATGTTTGTGGCGGGCATAAGAGATAATGCTCTAAACCAAGAGATTTTGAGACTAGGAATTCCAATTGAACCGTTGCCCATCAGATACTTGGGTCTACCGCTCACAACGAAAAATATGACAAGGCTGGATTATGAGCCGCTGCTTGAGAAAATAAGAAGTCGGATGGTTTCCTGGTCGAGCCGATCCTTATCTTTTGCTGGACGCTTACAGCTGATAAAATCAGTCATTGCAAGCATTACAAACTTCTGGTGCTCGGTCTTTCGCCTACCGAAACGCTGCTTTGACACAATAGAGAGCATGTGCTCAGCCTTTCTATGGTCGGGATCACCAAATATAACCTCAAAAGCCAAAGTCTCTTGGGAGGAAGTATGCAAACCGAAATATGAAGGGGGTCTGGGTCTCCGAAAACTACATGACACATCAAGAGTCTTCTCCTTGAAACTCATTTGGAGGCTGTTTCACAACTCAGGTTCTCTATGGGTAGCCTGGACTCGACACCACCTGCTTAGTAATGAGTCATTCTGGAGTGCACCGGTAAGCCCTTGTGGCTCGTGGATATGGCATAAACTACTGAAGATGAGAACTCTAGCAGCATCTTTCATTTGTCATGAAATAGCAAATGGCGAGTCAACGTCTTTCTGGTTTGACGATTGGCTAGGCATTGGTCGTTTGATTGACATTACTGGGGAATCGGGTACAAGAACCTTGGGCATCGGCCTCCACGCTTCAGTCTCGGCAGCGGCTAGAGATGGAATTTGGAACCTGCGCAGATGCAGGGGTTTGCGATTCAAGGAAGTAATTGAAACAATAAAGGCAACCCAGGCTCCTAATGCGGCGGTAGGAAATGACTTCGTAAAATGGAAGCACGGCCCAAATGACTATAAGAGGTACTTCTCAAGCAAAAAAACTTGGGACCAAATACGCGATCAAGGTACGATAGTTTGGTGGCATAAGATACCTTGGTTCAATATGGCAATTCCAAGAAAATCTTTTGTTTTATGGCTGGCCATAAGAAATAAGTTAGCCACAGGAGAGCGGATGAGAATGTGGGGATTGACCCAATCATGCCCACTGTGTGGAGAGCTAGACGAGACTAGGGACCATTTATTCTTCGCTTGTCCCTACTCCTTCACCATATGGCATTGGCTAACCTCGGGTATACTTGGCTCTCGGACAACACCAGATTGGACAGAGACTCTTCAAACGATGACAAATAGGAGGCTAACCAATATAGACACAAAACTCTTGCGGCTAGCTCTTCAGGTTACGGTATACGAGGTGTGGAAGGAAAGAAATGGGCGTCGACATCAAAAACAATCCCATACGGCATTGAGTATAACGTACAACATCGACAAAACTATTCGTAATCGTATCAAATCTCCCTACCCAAGAACGAACGGCGAAGAAAATCCTCTGATGCTTCGTTGGTTACAAGCAAGAAACTTACCGAATTATTAATCTTTTTTCCTATCTTAAAGTTTGAAACTTGTGTTTGAAGCATCTGCACAATTTTACCTGAAAGCTTTGTAACAAGGCTTTGTATGTATTTTCTTTTGTTGTCAAATAAATATTACATTTCAACACAAAAAAAAAAAATTATATAGTTTGAAATTTCATGTTAATTTTTTTCATACTACATTCTATTTATGTGGATTTAGTCAGTGAGAAATAAACAAAGGCGTATTCGACATTTACAAAATGCGTAAGGATTACCTAAGATGCACAAAGTGTACATGGAATGGAAGGCAGAGAAATATGGTATTTATGGATATAGCCCAGATCGAGAACCAGCTTCTCTATTTTATAAATGGTTGAAGTAATATGAAACTGAGTTATTCAACAAAAAAAATGTAATGCAATTTATTAAAATATAAATAAAAAAATGTCCTAAAAACGTATATATATATTTACATTTTCCATAACATTGTTAAGCTTTTGGAAACTTTACTCAAAATACCAGCAAAACCCAATGTTCTTTTTTCAAATAATATGATGTCTTTGTTGGGTACTAAAGTAATGATCTCATATAGCTGGAGAGGCTGATTTTGGAAAAGTGACCCAGAATGTAGATTAGGGCCAAAGGGAAGTGAGATTGTCAAATGATTCTGCTGGGCTTCAAAGATTACTTTTATCATGGCGATTATCTTTGTAATAGGGAAAACTCTCATGCCGGCACATCACTATGGCTCAGGAAGCAACGACTAAAAATCTGGTTGGTGTGGTTTTAGATGTGGTTCAGATTCTTATTTATATTTGGTTTGGGCTAAAGGAATTTTCTTTGGTGTCATGGACAAATGTTTGATGCATTGGTTGCATCATTTGTCTTGGTTGCATATTATCCATGGTGTCAAGAAAAAGGACTATGCAATGGAACTCGAGTCATTGAAGCTGAGATATTGACAAGCTATAGTATCGGAGATAAAGTTTTGATGCCACGAATTATTTTATCTTAGAAATCGGCCAAGGGATTTGGCTGAGACGAAAACCAATTTGGCCTAGAAGTACTGGGGGAAGGCCGAGAAGGTTGTTACCGACGGATCGTGTAATTGAACCGTGGGGCCTAACCCAGTAGTCTAAAGGTCAAAAAGGTGAAAATCTGGTCGAGGCGCCTTAAGGGAATTGTCCGCGAAAAATTAGACTAAGGGCTCAGAACTCTAGTTTTACCGAAAGAACATTTCCGGTGGATGCCGGCGGACATGCGGTAAGCAATGGGATCGAAAGGACTCGAGTAATTTATGTGGACCAGGTGCGACCACAACCGTGTATTAGGTAATCGCTTTTGGATAAAACCGGGAAAAATCAACAATTGCAGCTACGGATAAAAACGAGTTGTGGATAAGCATAAGTTGTGGATGAGCTTGATTTTTGTGGATAAGACCAAGGGAAGTACGAGGTGTCGGCCAAAGGATTAATTGTAGCATGCAAGCATGAGGTGTTGCTATGCATGCAAGTAGGAGGTGTCACCGTGCATGAATGGAAGCATGTGTCGCGAGGTGAATAAACTTAGTCATTGTTGAAGGCATGTGTCTCCGTACGAGTAAGCTTAGTCACATGACATGTGTCATGCTGGTCTTACTCCAGGGCCACCTCGTGCTTACCTAAAAGGCTATAAATAGGACCTTAGCCATTTGTAAACTTCACACCATTTCTCATTCGAAAATCACTAGAAAACCTCTCTCTAGAACCGTGGTGGTTAGTTTCCGAACGCTTAAGCCGGGTTTGGGCAGTACGTGGGAAGGGCCGAGGCAGGATCAGATCCAAGCTTTCAACCGAATCACTGTGAGTAGTTTTCGGTTATGTGAGGCAGCACATGATTAGGGTTTAATTTGAGTTATTTAAATTTTGTGTTTAGTTTATTGCTTGCGTAATTTATTTATGGAATTATTGCGTGAAGTTTGGTTGATTGTTTAAATTTCCGCTGCGTATTGTTTGAGTCTAGTTACTCGGAGTAACTAGGATTATTTGTGAATATGTTGATAGGCTGTTAGTTCCGCTGCGTGTTTTTATGCTAGTTTTGCATAATAGTTGAGATTGAGCTAGGTTGTGTAGTTTAAGCATGTTAAGTTGTTAGGCTTGCTTGCATTGTTGTTAGGTCATGCTAGGTCGCATGGTAGAGATCCCGGGGTTACTAAGTAATACTAGATTACTTATGACGCTGCTTTGTTATTTTTCAGGCTGTTAGGTAATAGCCAGGCTCGGGATGGAACCGACGGCTCCCTGGGCCGAGGTACGGGTTGCGAAGCCTTAGGCCGAAGTCCCGGGAGTCTGCGGCCCTCGCGGGCTGGGAGGCTCAGGCGGATCGGACGACGGGCGGTCCGTGAACCCCAGGCCGACCGGTGCACGGGAGCCGCTAAGTAGCGAACCCGGCCGTGTCTCTGCGTGTGCTCGCGCGGTGCGCGGGGAGCTCTCTCTCTCTCGAGGGGAGTCTCCCGGCCCGGCCCGGCAACGGGGAGCGGTTCGGGGGCGTTACAAGTTTGGTAGAGCATGGTTTAGATTCCTTGGTAGTTAATTATTTGATAAATAACATAATTTGTTTGTGTTTGTGTTGAAAGCTAAGGCTGGATTGATCTAGGGAATGTCTCAAGAGCACCCACATACTAGCACCCGAGGTAGCTTAAGTAGGTAGTTCGTGAAACCCCAGAGAATAGGAAGGACTTGAACCAGGAAGTGTAAAGAACTTAAACAGAAGGATAATGCCATAGGAGTATTTCGAACCATGGACCGATGTCTGAGTAGGCCGGAAGGTTGAAGACTGGATCTAAAATGAGACATTGGAGAGCCTAGGCAAGGTAGCCAAGAGAATTCGGGACGAATTCTCTTTAAGGGGATAGAATATAATGCCCCAGGACTCGGCTAGAAATCGGCCAAAGGATTTGGCCGAGACAAAAACCAATTTGGCTTAGAAGTACCTGAGGAAGGCCGAGAAAGTTATTACCGACGGATCGTGTAATTGAACCATGGGGTCCAACCCGATAGTCTAAGACGACGACAATTTCCAATTAGACTCTGTTATACAATGTCTATTAATAAAAGTCTAAGGTTAAAGTTTATCTTCCAGAACCAGTTTTCAGTCATGAATCACTTCTACGATAGGTCTAAAGATACTAAAAGGCGTGGATATGACATTGACGACAAAGGCACAATAGCAAACATTGGCTCTAACTGATATTTACTTTTGGGAATGCTATGAATAAGATTTAACTGTAATTAGTGGGATAAATATAAATAGGATAATGATAACACCATATCTTTACTTGTTTTACTATTTATTTTAAAACATTTAAATGAACTTTTCCCCCGCAAATTAACACATGTCTAAATTTATATGGTATTGATATATCATTTTTTTAATTGCCACTTTATTCATCTTACTTCCCACTAAAGGCAAATCGTTTCTGAGATACAATTTGAGTACATTATGAGAGAAGGGTTAAGAAAAATGGTCAAGCAAACTCAAAATCGACACGATCTCGAAATTTCTGGGAATTCTAAATACAACCCGTAGTGGAAGTTCCCTTGACCCAGTGGTTGATCAATGGTTCACTAATATTTCTACACCAGAAAATATGGGTTTCGAATTTCAGGGAATGCGATTTATTATATCATTTATGCAGATTAATGGAGACAACCTTACATGAGATATTCAGCGTGGTGCATGTAGAACCGTGTGGTGTGGATGTTCATAAGGCGGCAGAATTGTCCGTTGTAGAATCATTAATGTAACAATTCTCATAATATCTAATAGGATAATAAATCAGTGTTAAAAAAAATACAACTTGTATGTATAGTTACTAAAATTTGTGTCACTATACATATGGTTCGCTATAAAAAAGGTTACTGAACTTTTTTGTAAAATAATAGCTAACTAGGTAGTAATCTGCGCCTTGCGGAGAGTGAAATATCTATAGATTTTTTGTAATATCTGAGTTTGAAATGAAAATATAGACCATAAGAATTTAAAATTCTGAATCTAATACATAGATATTTTGTAAACCATTAAAACCACAATGATATAATATATATTGTTTAAATTTGATGGGATTTGTGTGAAAAAATCAAATAATATGAAAAAGATAATCGAAAAACTCTATAAATAAATAAAATTATAAAATACAATGGTAGTATAAACATTTTTTTTATTTCGTCCTTGTAGTATTTTCCAAAATTTAACATATTATCTTAATATGTGATTGATTTTAAGAGTTTCTGAAAGTGTTTTACATATTAAAAAGTGGAATAATAAAAATTAATTAAAAAAATTGCGAATCAAACATCCCGAAATTGGANATATTCAATAGGAAGGGAGTTGATAATGAACTGGACCAAGAAAGACTCATGGACCTCCATTCCCATAGATGTCAGCTTAGATGCTAAATTCGACATGTGTGTAACGTGATGATGGATTGGCCTAGACCAGTCAAACCTTATCGTAGTAAGCTCACTCATGAGACTCCCCACAATTGACTTGTCCGCCAAATCCGATTGGGATTGTTCTTTTATCTTAAGCATGAATTCCCTAGCTTTCTCTATTTTAGGCATAGATGGCTTAATATTATCTGCCATCGTCATTCTCACAAATTTAAACACAACCTGTTTGATCGCTCCCATGTCTCGAAACGAGACTTGTCCAGTTCGGAGCTATCATCAGTAAGGGTTGCTGGCTCATCATCAGTGAGAATGGCTTGGTCTAGGGACATTACTCCCAAAGAGAACCTAATATGCTCAGACCATTCCGCATAATTCTGCCCATTGAACTTAACAACAGAGTTTGCCGAGGCAAATGCACTAGATGCTGCAAAATATTTACCATGCTTAAACATTAGTGCTTTGAAAAAATTAAGTTCAGATTCATGTTTGAATAATCTAACTTTAATAGTAGGTATCCAAGCAACCTTTGGGCAATACTTGAACACATACTCAAAAAGATGCTTTTTAGATTAATTTTACTTGAATGATCAATCTTTATCCTATGTATGATTAAATAGATATGTTACCTTTGGGTATCCATACTACCAACCGCACAAGGAAAGATTTAATCCTTTAAATGTCACTAACCACATTCTATGATCCACCTTTGGGTGATCTTCAACGAATATAGTTAGTGAGCAATTGATCAATCCTACATAACTTTTATGTCATTCAGCATCTTTTATTCATGATCAATTATAAACTTTACTTTAATGCCACATATAGCATAACAAGACCACTTTAGTGATTAACAAGTTATACTATATGTAGGCTTTTTAATTAATAGGATTAAATTTAAATTTAATTGTGTATCATAATTGTGTATCATAATTGTATCATATAATTTAAATTTAATTGTGTATCATAGTGATTAACAAGTTATACTATATGTAGGCTTTTTAAGTTATAATATATGATACAATTATCCTATCAATCTAGATTTGCAGCGGTTACTGTTCACGGTTGCTGTTCATCGATTACTGTTCATCGATGATCGATCACTGTTCACGATTACTGTTTGTTGTAGAAAAAGTTGTATTTCCGGGATCGTAACGTATAGTGAACTTGGATAATGATTGAATCGTGCTCAAAAGCACTTTCCTTAAATAGTATTTCGACCCTTCTCAAGCCTTGGGTTACACGAAATCCCTTCTAGGATACGACAATCAAAGTTCTCTCTTGTTCTAGGGTAAGATACAAGAGAAACAAATAGAGATTTTGTGTTTTGTTTTTCTGTTTTCACCAAAGATTTTATCAATCTTTGGTCTTGTGAATCTGTTTTCTTTCTCTCGTTTTCTGCTATCTTTTTTGAGGCAAAGGAACATAGTATTTATAAAGTCCAACGGTTGTCACGTACGGTAACGTTTGCAACCGTACGTGTAACATTGTAACCATAAACCAATAGTTGCAATGGTTCATAATATTACCATTGATACACTTAAAACTCCAACATTCCTCCCCCATTTAAGTGTACTCTTTTGATTTACGAAATCAACAACACAAAAAACCAAACTCATGCATAAATGTAAATGTCCTAAGGATTGAATTTACATATTAGTGATATTACACATTCCAAATGCCCGAGAATCAGGATGTCCTACGGATTGAATCCTTTCAACTCATTTGGGTACATGAAGATAATACACACACGAATTTACACACTACTCTAAGTGTTTATCCTTGACACTATTATAAGCCATGTGTCCTTATCCTTTCATGAGCATATACAAAGCTAAGTCCAAGCTTCTTGAAGCGGCTACACTTCATACCCATATAGGTAGATACTTTTCATCTTGCACCTGCAAAATGCAATTTTTCAAAAGATCTATTAAAAATAAAACTTTAGCCTAACCCTCTCTTGCAGGTCTAAGCACTTACTTTGGGATGATATAAACAAGTGCTTCAATCTCTAAGTGTGGGCTTTCCACATTGAATTCAGCCTCTAATATCGTATTAGAGGGGAATTGGGTATTCCACCATTAAAGATTTAACTGGACTTTAATCCCATCTCCTTAGCCGACTTGGTCACCAAGTCCCTAGCTAGTCCTTTTGTCAAGTGATCTGCTAAATTTTGTTGAGACCGAACAAACTCTATGGTAATCACCCCATGAGTGATCAACTCACGTACCGCGCTATGTCTAACGCCCAGGTGTCGCGACTTACCATTATACATTTGACTATAAGCCTTAGCCAAAGTAGCTTGACTATCACAATGGATAGAAATCAGTGATACCGGTTTCGGCCACAATGAAATCTCGGAGACTAAGTTTCTTAACCACTCTGCCTCTCTCCCTGCAGCTGCTAACGCTACAAATTCGGATTCCATAGTCGAACTTGTAATAAAAGTTTGTTTCTTAGATGCCCATGAAATGGCACCTCCCCCAAGTAAGAACACCCAACCACTTGTAGAAGAATGATCTTCCACGTTGGTAATCCAACTTGCATCTGAATATCCTTCTAAGACTGAAAGAAATCCGACATATGACAAACCATAATTTATCGTTCCTTTCAAGTACTTGAGCACCCTCCTTATAGCTTGCCAATGATGAGTGCTAGGATTACTAGTGTATCTACTCAACTTTCCTACCGCATAAGCTATATCTGGTCTAGTGCTCGTCATGGCATACATTAAGCAACCAATTACTCGTGAGTACTCGAATTGTGATACTGCTTGTCCCATATTAGGCATAAGCTTCACACTCGCGTCCATGGGAGTGCTCACGGGAGAACAATTCTCATAATTGAACTTTTTAAGCACTTTTTCAATGTAATGTGATTGTGTTAAAGATAGTCCTTTGTTCTCACGCTTGATTCGAATTCCAAGAATCACGTCCGCGTCCCCCATGTCTTTCATGGCAAAATTTGATGACAAAAACTCTTTTGTAAGTTCTACTTGTCTAAGGTTTGTGCCAAAGATCAACATGTCATCAACATATAAACAAATGATCACTCCGTTACCAGAATCATCAAATTTGCTATATAAACACTTGTCCGACTGATTTAATTTGAATCCATTTGATAAGACAGCTTCATCAAACCTTTGATGCCATTGCTTAGGTGCTTGCTTTAGCCCATACAATGACTTTATCAACTTACACACCTTATGCTCTTGACCAGGCATAACAAATCATTCGGGTTGTTTCATATACACCTCTTCTTCTAAGACACCGTTCAAGAACGCCGTCTTAACATCCATTTGGTAGATCACAAGATTATGAATGGCTGCTAAACCAATTAATAATCTAATAGAAGAGATTCTAACAACATGAGCATACGTATCGAAGTAGTCAATGCCTTCCCTTTGTCTAAAGCCTTGAATAACCAATCGAGCCTTAAACTTGTCGATTGTTCCATCGACTTTCATCTTCTTCTTGAAGATCCACTTGCTGCCTAAAGGCTTGCAACCAAGTGGGAGATCCGTTAAGACCCAAGTATTATTTTCTACAATAGAATCCATCTCATCATTTACCGCTTCTTTCCAAAACGCAACATCTTGTGATTTCATGGCCTCATCAAAAGTTCTGGGGTCCTCATCAATAAGATAACAATATGAGTATTGAAAACCAACCTCATCTCTTGACCCTTCAACTAAATAAAGCTGAAAATCAGGACCGAATAATTTTTCAATTCTCTCTCGTTTGCTTTTACGAAGCGTCGGTGACTCGTTAGGAGGAACGAACGTGTCATCTCCTTTATTTGTTCCACTTGAACTTGGAACTAAGTCCTTTGGCCTATGTATAGAAGAGAAACGACTCTCATCAAATATTGCATCTCTTGACTCAATTATTGTGTGAACCGGTATAGAATCATTATGTTCTATGACATAAAATCTATAAGCCTTGGAATGCAAGGCATATCCAATAAATATGCAATCAACTCCTCTTTCTCCCAAAGTTTTAATCTTTGGTTGAGGTAGTCTCACGACCGCCCTACATCCCCAAAATCGAAGGTAGTTCAAGTTTAGTTTCTTTTTGTGCCAAAGTTCATATGGGGTAACCTTGTTCCTTTTGTTAGGAATTCTATTTAATAAATAACAAGCCGTTAACATGGATTCACCCCAAAATCCGTCACTCAGTCCCGAGTAAGATAACATAGAATTAACCATTTCTTTTAGAACTCTATTTTTCCTCTCGGACACACCATTTTGTTGTGGTGTATACGGAGCCGTAGTCTCATGTATAATGTCTACAGATTGAAAATATGTTGGATCATAATACTCCCCACCTCTATCGGTGTGTAACTTCTTAATCAAATCATTATGTTGCAATTCAACCTCAGTTTTATAAACCTTAAATTTATTAAGGGCCTCATCTTTAGCATGTAATAAATATACATAGCAATAGCGAGAATAATCATCTATGAATATTCCCTAAAGATGGAGTCGAATGCAAATCACATAGATCACTATGTATAAGTCCAAGCATCCTAGCGTTTCTTTCTATGCACTTAAACGGTTTTCTAACTATTTTAGTCAACATGCATGTTCCACACTTATCTATATTCACATCAAAAGTAGGAATTAATCCTTCTTTAGACATATCAATCATACGTTTATAATGTACATGACCTAATCTTGCATGCCATAGAGAAGTATTATTTTTCTAGAACATGTCATATAAATAGAATCAACAACTTTATTAATATTAAGCATAAACATGCCATTACAAAAATATCCAAATCCAACAAAGACACCACACTTAGATAAGACATACTTATCCGACTCATACACTTGTTTAAATCCACACTTATTTAAAACACTACCGGAGACTAAGTTTTTTCTAATTTTGGGTACATGAATTACATCATTAAGATTAAGAGTTTTCCCGGAACTAAATTCTAACACCACTTTTCCACGACCTAGGATAGGAGCGGTTGACTCGTTGCCCATATGAAGTACGGACCCATCTTGAACTGGCTCGTATGTCTTGAACCAG
>PKML01060283.1:110261-121891 GCA_002933935.1 Eutrema yunnanense
GAGCTAGCTTTTACCTGAAAACACATCCGAAACATGCACGGACTCTCTAGGACCTAATGCAGACACACTAGACTCCTAAAATGACCTAAATGCTAAAGAAGTATCATGAATTACATGTAAATGGACCTAAACCTATATGAAACGGATGCTAGAATGATGCAAAATGTGATGATATCACGTGTTTTTATGCTAGTTTTGCATAATAGTTGAGATTGAGCTAGGTTGTGTAGTTTAAGCATGTTAAGTTGTTAGGCTTGCTTGCATTGTTGTTAGGTCATGCTAGGTCGCATGGTAGAGATCTCGGGGTTACTAAGTAATACTAGATTACTTATGACGCTGCTTTGTTATTTTTCAGGCTGTTAGGTAATAGCCAGGCTCGGGATGGAACCGACGGCTCCCTGGGCTGAGGTACGGGTTGCGAAGCCTTAGGGCGAAGTCCCGGGAGTCTGCGGGCCTCGCGGGCTGGGAGGCTCGGGCGGATCGAACGACGGGCGGTCCGTGAACCCCAAGCCGACCGGTGCACGGGAGCCGCTACGTAGCGAACCCGGCCGTGTCTCTGCGTGTGCGCGCGCGGTGCGCGGGGAGCTCTTCTCTCTCGAGAGGAGTCTCCCGGCCCGGCCCGGCAACGGGGAGCGGTTCGGGGGCGTTACAAGTTTGGTAGAGCATGGTTTAGATTACTTGGTAGTTAGTTATTTGATAAATAACATAATTTGTTTGTGTTTGTGTTGAAAGCTAAGGCTGGATTGATCTAGGGAATGTCTCAAGAGCACCCACATACTAGCACCCGAGGTAGCTTAAGTAGGTAGTTCGTGAAACCCCAGAGAATAGGAAGGACTTGAACCAGGAAGTGTAAAGAACTTAAACAGAAGGATAATGCCATAGGAGTATTTCGAACCATGGACCGATGTCTGAGTAGGCCGGAAGGTTGAAGACTGGATCTAAAATGAGACATTGGAGAGCCTAGGCAAGGTAGCCAAGAGAATTCGGGACAAATTCTTTTTAAGGGGGGTAGAATGTAATGCCCCAGGACTCGACTAGAAATCGGCCAAAGGATTTGGCCGAGACGAAAACCATTTTGGCTTAGAGATACCGGAGGAAGGCCGAGAAAGTTATTACCGATGGATCGTGTAATTGAACCGTGGAGCCCAACCCGATAGTCTAAGACGACGACAATTTCCAATTAGACTCTGTTATACAATGACTATTAATAAAAGTCTAAGGTTAAAATTTATCTTCCAGAACCAGTTTTCAGTCATGAGTCACTTCTACAATAGGTCTAAAGATACTAAAAGGCGTGGATATGACATTGACGATAAAGGCACAATAGTAAACATTGGCTCTAACTGGTATTTACTTTTGGGAATGCTATGAATAAGATAAACTGTAATTAGTGGGATAATTATAAATAGGATAATGATAACATCGTATTTTTACTAGTTTTACTATTTATTTTAAAATATTTAAATGAACTTTTCCCCCGCAAAATAACACATGTCTAAATTTATATCGTATTGATATATCATTTTTTTAATTGCCGCTTTATTCATCTTACTTCCCACTAAAGGCGAATCGTTTCTGAGATACAATTTGAGTACATTATGAGAGAAGGGTTAAGAAAAATGGTCAAGGAAACTCAAAATCGACACGATCTCGAAATTTCTGGGAATTCTAAATACAACCCGTAGTGGAAGTTCCTTTAACCCAGTGGTTGATCAATGGTTCACTAATATTTTTACACCAGAAAATATGGGTTTTTCGAATTTCAGGGAATATGATTTATTATATCATTTATGCAGATTAATGGAGACAACCTTAGATGAGATATTCAGCGTGGTGCATGTAGAACCGTGTGGTGTGGATGTTCATAAGGCGGCAGAATTGTCCGTTGTAGAATCATTAATATAACAATTCTCATAATATCTAATAGGATAATAAATCAGTGTTAAAAAAAATACAACTTGTATGTATAGTTACTAAAATTTGTGTCACTATACATATGGTTTGCTATAAAAAAGGTTACTGAATTTTTTTGTAAAATAATAGCTAACTAGGTAGTAATCCGCACCTTGCGCGGAGTGAAATATCTATAGATTTTTTGTAATATCCGAGTTTGAAATGAAAATATAGACCATAAGAATTTAAAATTCTGAATCTAATACAGAGATATTTTGTAAACCATTAAAACCACAATGATATAATATATATTGTTTAAATTTGATGGGATTTGTGTGAAAAAATCAAATAATATGAAAAAGATAATCGAAAAACTCTATAAATAAATAAAATTATAAAATACAATGGTAGTATAAACTTTTTTTTTTCGTCCTTGTAGTATTTTCCAAAATTTAACATATTATCTTAATATGTGATTGATTTTAAGAGTTTCTGAAAGTGTTTTACATATTAAAAAGTGGAATAATAAAAATTAATTAAAAAAATTGCGAATCAAACATCCCGAAATTGGACTTACTGCAAACAAAGATAATGTATATTGGCGTAAAATATATTGTTATATAGAAATAAAACCATCTTAATCCCATTGGAAAAAAACTGGACAGAGCTCTAATAAATGCAGAGTGGCTCACTGCTTTCCCTCAATCATTCGCCTCCTTTGAAGCGGGGGGAATCTCTGACCACTCCAGATGCCTGATCAGACTCTCGGCCCAAGTCTCAAGCAATCGTAAACCATTTAAGTTCTTCAACTTTCTTAAAGATCACCCTCTGTTCCTAGAGAGAATCTCACAGGTGTGGACCGAGACTGCCCCTCTTTTCCACTCCCGTGCTGCTCTTTTTAGGTTTCACGGGAAACTTAAAAGCTTAAAACAGTGCATTCGAGAACTGAATAGATCCCGGTATAGTGACCTCCCGCGCCGTGTGAAAGAGGCCTTCGATTTGTTCTGCACTCTGCAACAACAGTCCCTTCAAAACCCGACATAACAGTCCCTTGCTGCGACTGCGGAAGCTTCTGTTGAATGGCATCACTATGCATCAGTGGAGGAACAGTTCTTCCAGCAAAAATCTAGGATTCAATGGCTGGGTTGTGGTGATCAGAACACGAAATATTATCATTTAGTTGCCCAAGTGCGAGCTGCTAAAAATGCAATCCGGGCTCTGACATTAACGACAGGGGAAGTAATCACAGATTTTTCCGCCATTAAAACAGAAGCAGCTCGCCATTTCAAGGATTTTCTGCAAGCTGTCCCCGATGACTACCAAGAATGCTCTCTGACATACCTATCGGACTTACTGGACTTCCGTTGCCCCGCTGAAGAGAGTTTCAATCTTACAGCTACAGTCACTGCTGCTGAAATCCAACGCACTCTCTTCTCCATGCCTCGGGACAAGGCCTTAGGACCTGACGGGTTCACTCTCGAGTTTTACAAAGCTGCATGGCCAATAATTGGGCCCGATTTCATCACGGCCGTTCAATCATTTTTCTTCAACGGCTTCATGCCCAAAAGTGTAAATGCTACCATTCTTGCTCTTATTCCGAAGCACCCGGATGCCACAACCATAAAGGATTACCGGCCTATAGCTTGCTGTAATATGCTCTATAAGGTTATCTCTAAAATCTTGGCAAATCGCCTTAAGGCTACTCTCCCTGATTTCATCGAAGCCAATCAGAGTGCTTTTGTAAAAGGGCGTTTGCTCCTCGAAAATGTCCTTCTCGCAACGGAACTGGTAAAAGATTATCATAAAGTAACGGGGACCCCTAGAAGTGTGATCAAGTTTGACATCTCCCAAGCATTTGACACCGTCAATTGGAACTTCATCATCTCCATTCTGCGAGCAATGGATTTCCCTACCTTATTCATTCACTGGATCCGAGTTTGTATCTCCACAGCGCATTTCTCGGTCTCCGTAAACGGTGAGCTCGAGGGCTTCTTTTCGAGCACGCGTGGTGTCCGGCAAGGTTGCTCTCTCTCACCATACCTGTTTGTGATTGTTATAAATGCTCTGTCGCGCATGTTAAACAGAGCAGTAGGAGCTGGAGCCGTCGGGTACCATCCACATTGTCAAGAAGTAAAGGTAACACATCTGAGCTTTGCCGATGATCTGTTAGTTTTCTCCGATGGCACTGCGACATCTTTCCAGGGTATTCTACAAGTGTTTGAAATCTTCGGAAGGATCTCGGGGCTCCATATCAACCCGTCAAAATCGGCTCTTCATGTTTCGGGCAGCGATCCAACAACTCTTCTGGCGGCTGCAAACTCAGTTGGAATGCCCATCGGAACTCTGCCGATTCGTTATCTTGGTTTGCCGTTAACCACAAGAGCAATGACGTCCCATGATTATGCACCACTAATAAATAAGATCCGAAGTAAGTTGCTATCCTGGACGAGTAAAAAACTCTCGTACGCAGGCCGGTTGCAGCTCATCAAATCGGTAATTGCAAGTATAACAAACTTCTGGTGCTCTGTTTTTTGTCTTCCATCTCGGTGTTTTGACGAAATTGAAAAACTCTGTGGTGCTTTCCTTTGGTCTGGTTCTCCAAATGAACCGAATCATGCGAAAGTTGCCTGGGATGAAATATGTCGGCCGAAAAATGAAGGAGGTCTCGGGATCAGAAAGATGAGGGATTCAGCTAGGGTGTTTGCTATGAGTCTCATTTGGAAGCTCTTCACACTGTCGGGGTCCCTATGGGTTGCTTGGATCCGTCAAAACCTTATGCGGGGGCACTCATTTTGGACAGCTCCAGACACAAATATTGGTTCTTGGATTTGGCGAAAGCTATTGAAAATCTGAGACCAAGCTCGTGACTTCATCACGGTGGACATAAAGGACGGCAATTCGGCCTCGTTCTGGTTCGATTGCTGGTTACCAATTGGTCGTATCATAGACATCACGAGAAGCACTGGTCCGAGAGTATTGGGTATCCCTCTCACCGCAACAGTCTCGGCTACAGTCTCCTCCTCGGGTTGGAACATTCAACGCAGACGAGCTAGGCAATTCCCACAGTTAGTTGAGCTCATCCTCTCTACTCCTCTGCCACTTGATTCATCGGGACCTGATGAGTATCTATGGCGTCACGGACCAGACAACCATCGGCCCAGCTTCTCCTCTTGCGCGACTTGGGAGCAGATCCGAGATGCGACCAGTTTAGTGCATTGGTGCAAAACAATCTGGTTCCCTCAGGCAATTCCGCGACACAGCTTCATTTTATGGCTCTCTGTCCGAGACCGCCTTTCCACTGGTGTTCGAATGAGGAGATGGGGAGCCAGACAGGCATGTGTTCTCTGTGGCGAAAGGGACGAATCCCGTGATCACCTCTTTTTCGTTTGCCCATTCTCATTCACTGTTTGGTCCGACGTAAGTGGTACGCTTCTCGCCAATCGGTTAACTCCGGACTGGGCTGATACTCTATCTGCCATTGCTGCCCTGACTCGCGACCCCCTGCGACACATCCTCGCCCGGCTAGCTTTCCAGGCTTCTGTTTATTTCATCTGGAGGGAGAGAAATGACAGGATCCACGGACAGCCACAACGGTCGGCAAATCGTCTCACTCGTCATATCGAGAAAACCGTCAGAAACCGTACCACCTCGCTCCGCTACTGGGAAACTCCTCGCATGCAGCCCCTGATGCAGCTCTGGTTTGCGCACACTGACCGGCGTTAGCACTGTCAAACTTCCTTGCGCTCCCCTCGCGCTGGCTTTGTTCATGCTCTGTGTTTTTCAAAAGATTAGATTCTCAGCTTGCTCTGGTTTTCTTCGGCTTTCTCCTTTTCTTTTTGATACGAATCCGTTCCCGGGAATCGGCACTTGAAGGTGGTAAAGGGATAATCCTTGACTCAGAATCGGATTGCTCCAAAAACGAACAAGGCGGTGATGATTTAGGCCAATGAAATCGTGGTGCAAAGGTAATGAAGGGCGAGATTCCACTCGGTGATCTTCACGCTAGACACTCTTTAGACGCTTCACGGACATAGATCGATAGATGGGTCGGGACAAAAGACGATGGAATTCTTTTGAGATGACCGGTTTGAACACTCGGAATCCACCAAGTAATTCGGTTTGATAACTTGGAATCCACCAAGAAATCGACAGCTCCTTCCAGAACCAGGATAAGAGAATCCTCTCTTACAAGAAAACGCCAAAGGTAAAGTTTTTAATCAAAGGTTGTTCTTCTTATTTCACAAAAACTCACGTACATATAGAAACAAAGCAAGAGAAATTAAACTAACCTTAGTTACAATCTTACTCTAGTTAAATAAAACAAGTTACAGAAATTAAGGAAAGGTGAAGAAAATAAGCAAAGTAAGTAACCTACTTATTTTGACAAAGAGAACACACAAAACAACTTGCAAGCTTTAGTGGGCGGAATGAACAGTAGTCGTCATGCTACAGTGTACATTTTTGCCTTGACTCATAATAATGTCATTCTTCTAGAACTTATGAAACACATGTGGAATGACTCATTGACTTTGAAAATGTTCCTTGGCAAGTTTTGGTCGACAACTCATTGTTGGGCTTCACTTGGGCTTAGTATAACTTCCTCCTGGATGCCAAACATGATTTTGCAAGCTCCTAACTCCATTGGGCTTAGCCATTTCCAAGTAGAGCACCAGATTGACCCTTTGAGGTAAATGGCCAATAACTTGGTGGTATGATGCCCATTCGTATTGATCTTGGGCTTGTTGGAAAGCTGACAGATCCAGAAAGCTTCTCCAACCGGTTTCGTAGCTAGATCGTACCTGAGTCGGGCTGTGTGACTCGATCTTTGCCATTAACGCGCACTGGGTGCTGAAGCAGGTCCGTGGACTTGTAAAATTCATCGCTTCCACGTCTGAACTCGGTTAAGGCTGAATCCAATTTTCATAATTACTCTGATGAATCAAGATTCCAGAACAATTTATTTCGTGGTTTGATTCCATCTGGTTTGGTTGGAACAATCCTTTGAACGCACGTTGGTCCGCAACGAGTAAGCTTGGAATCGTCTGACTTGAAAATTGAATAACTTTCTCCCCTGAGCTCGGATTGGATTGAATCCACTTCGAGGTGAGCTCTAGATGAGGTGAGATGGTAGTCCAAGTGGCCGTTGGGCTGGTCAAGTTGATCACGGACTTTGTTTGTATTGGACAAGGCTCATAGGTCTTTTCGGATGATTTCAGGATCATATCATCCCCCTCCACTTGAAAGAGTTTCGACCTCGAAACTGTATGGTCTTTGATTTCGAACGTGGCAGTAGATGGCTTTGTTTCGTTACTCGGTTTAGGGACCGTCTTCTTGAGTTGCGGCGGCTCAACCAAGTACTTACGCAACACGTTTTCAAACTCCTCCTCTAGCTTCACATAGCGTTGCTCTCGGAGAGAGCGGTTGGGAACAAAACGCTCCCTCATGACAGCCTTCATCTCAGCCCATGTCTCAACGGAATACTCTCCGTCTCTCCGTCTCCTCGTCTCCAACTGAGTCCACCAAATATTAGCATAGCCATAAAATCCAAAGGTGGCAACTCGTATCTTCTTACGGTGAGAAAATTTGCTGTAATCGAAAATGAGCTCGATCTTTTTCTCCCATTCTAGATATGCAGCTGGATCGTCATCTCCATTGAACAACGACTAGTTACATAAAGAGGCCAAATACTTTTAGTAATATGTTTTCTTTGAAGAATAAAATGGGAAAGCAAAATAACGAAAGATGTGGCATTGGCGTAACATAAGATTCGAACAATTCAAACTATGTGTGTGTTTATTTACTGAGATTATTTATCCTTTTAGTAACTGTGTTATTTTGTGGTCTCCATAAAAGAGAAAAAGTGAAGAATGACAAAACGGTTTTGTAATGATTGTAAAGCAAAGATTTTGTGGTTTTATTGCGTTACAATTCTATATTGAAAATGGCGAGTAATAAAGTTGTGAATGCACAACCTTCAATGTTTGACATAAAAAACAAATTTGGACACAAAAAATTTGGAACATTTTTCAATGATAATGGTTTTTATAAGAAATTAATGGAAGCAAACCCTATTTATATGTTTGGACAGGCCTGACTCTTCACAGATTTACATAAATATAAGTAACAACAAACTAAAAGGTGCTATCATCGAGAAGGGAGATTTGTAGGACCAAAAATTTCGCACAGTAGACAGGAAATATTTAATCACGATTGTATAAATAAACATTAAGGAACAGACGATTCATAAAACGATAAAGCAATAAAAATATCTAATGAGGCGAGATGAATCTCTTTCCTTAACTCTAAGAATCTCCCGTAGTGTGACGGGTTTTTATAGATCCATGAGTCCCAGGATACAACCAAAGTTTAACTGAATCATCAACACCATGATACCAGATCTGTCGACCATTATTCTACGATACTCTCGAATAGAAACTTACTCTAAGCAGTAGGGAATTGAGAGAACTCTTGCTAGAACTTTTAGGATGTATTTTTAGTGTATTAGAGGATGATTTTTAATTTGAAAATCGGACTGTATATATAGGAGAGAGGCTAGGGTTTTTCCCAGACAGAAAATGACTATTTCTCAAAATATTCTTGCGGCTGCGATTTTTAAGTCGGCCTGTTGAGTATCGATCGATACCAAGGGGTATCGATCGATACCTCTAAAAGTCCACTAGCCCAACAAGGCCCAATATGCGAACGTCGCACGTGTGGTCTTTTCTTCTCTCTTGTTGTTCATTTATGACACAACCATTCTAACATATATACACGAGAAAACATTTCTCGGTCAATGAAAACATTTCATTAGAAAGAGCTTAACTCATTTCTTTTCACACTAACACAATTTTATCAAGCCCTCGAGCTTTGACAAAAAATTAGTTCCAACAATCCCCCACATGAATAGAAATGACGCTAAACATAAGAAAATTGTACAAACTAGACTTCACTAGACATATTTGACTAGACTTATCTAGACGTAGACAGACTTTCGAGAGTATACGAAAATGTAACTGTATCTGAGAGGTAGCATTTTCCAGCTTTGAACCAATCATTTTTAATATCTGTCGAGTTTACTCGGCCAGGAGGTGAACATGATGTCTTGAACCGCCCAGATTTTGATGTAAACTTAGACAACATGTATCGCACAGAGACATCTTCTCGTAGAACTTTGTTCTCTATTGAGTTCATTTTGGCCTTGAACGTTCCTGGTTTTTCGTGAGTGAATTTGGATAATATAGCCTTATCCTTCATTCTCCTAGAAACGGCCCCATTTCATACTTCACTAGGTGATCTTTTATTAGCTTGTTTTTCAGAAGTGTCCTGTCACACTCCACTATCTACACAGCTATGCAATCATTAAAAGCCAACGCTTATCCTCACTATCCACAGGTAGCACTGTTTTATCATCCTAGGAACTGGGCAGAGACATAGTCTCACAGTGCTCAACTCGAATCAGTTTAATTTTGTTTCCCTTTGAACCTAGATCTTGGGATCTCCAGTCACATAGGTGGGGTATCTGTCAAACGTCATCTTTTTCTATAGGCTTTAAACCCATTTCTTTTGATGATTTTTCAATTTGATCTCGCGGCAAACCTTTGGTAAACAGATCCGCTAGGTTATCAGCCGACTTGATGTAATATATCGTTATTACAAGATCAATTGTCTAATGCTCTTATGTCGTCTTCTTATATGACGCGACTTGCCATTATATAGATTACTCAGTGCCCGAGAGATAGCCGACTGACTATCACAGTGTACTCGTAAAGCTGGCACTGGTTTCTCCCACATCGTGATATCTTCCAAAAAGTTTCAAAGCCATTCTGCTTCCTCAGCAGCTTTGTCTAAAGCTACAAACTCTGACTCCATGGTTGATCTGGCCAGGAGTGTTTGTTTGGAAGATTTCCAGGATATTGCTGCACCAGCAAGAGTAAAGACATATCCACTCATGGATTTGGAGTTTCTTGAGTCTGAAATCCAATTGGCATCACTGTACCCTTCCAGCACTGCTGGTTCTTAACCGAAGTGCAGCCCATAACTTTTGGTGTATCTTAGATAATTTAATACCCTAGTTATGGCTCTCCAATGGGTATGACCTGGATTACTCGTGTACCGACTTAGTACGTTTACCGAGTGTGCTAAATCGGGTCTAGTACAATTCGTTAAGTACATCAGACTCCCGATGACTCTTTCATACTCCACTTGTGACACTGCTTCATCTGGATTCTTTGTCAAATGAAGTTGAGGATCAAGTGGAGTTTTCGCAGTCCCATTGGAGTAGGTCTTAAACCTTTCTAGGATCTTTGTAGCGTAATGATCTTGAGACAGAATTATTCCTTTTGAATTTCGAATAATCTTAATCCCTAGAATTACATCCGCTAATCCCATATTTTTCATATCAAACTTTCCACTTAACATGTTCTTTGTTTGAATGATTATATCTTTGTAGCTTCCCATGATTAGCATGTCATCTACGTACAAACACAACAACACATAACCTTGTGAAGTACTTTTGATATAGATGCACTTATCACATTCATTGATGTGAAAGCCATTTGACATCATTACACTGTCAAACTTTTCATGCCATTGCTTCGGAGCTTGCTTGAGTCCGTATAGCGATTTGACAAGTCTACAGACTTTCTTCTCTTATCCGGGAGCAACATAACCCTCAGGTTGATTCATATAGATCTCTTCCTCTAAATCTCCGTTTAGGAAAGCAGTCTTAACATCCATCTGATGTATTTCAAGGTTTCTTAAAGTTGCGATTCCAATCAACATGCGAATCGAAGTAATTCTCGTCACTAGAGATTCATCTCGCCTCCTTAGATCTTTTTTATTGCTTTATCGTTTTATGAATCGTCTGTTCCTTAATGTTTATTTATATAATCGTGATTAAATCTCATCCTGTCTATTGTGCTAAATTTTGGTCCTACAGAGAGAAGCACTATAGAGTATAGGAAAAACTCAACAAAACTCAACAAAAGTATTGCATAAAGAACATATCAATTTGCTGAAAGTCACTCACGTCGAGTTTGCATTATGTGGATCTACATCAATCGAGCCAAAATTTATTTGGGTAAGTGTACATCTGTTGGGATCTCACCAATTCCTTTAAATTATGCTAGAAAAGAAGAAAACACAATAGAACAAAAGCTTGAGAAGGAATCGAAAGTTTGTGGAATTGGAAATGAAGGCACAAGTGTTTGTACTACAAAGAAGAAGAAGAGTTAGTCAAATATGTGCACATCACGAGAAAGAGTCAAAGAAATATAGAAAGAGTCACATTTACTTTTTGATAATAGGAAATAATTTGGTTTTTCCTTATTTAGTTTTAAAGAAATATGTTAAGAATTAAATCTATAAATAATGTAGCCCGTAGGGCAAAATATCATTTAGATCAATAAGAAACAATTTTACGTTCTACCCAAAATTTCTTATTCTGACAGCAATTCAGTTTCTTTTATTTTCTTATCACAATATTCCAACAACATCTCAAGGAGAAACTCTGCGAAGAACATGATGCAAAAAAACGATTGTATTAAGAAAACGATACCATTATTTGAAGACTGCAATACATTCCATGGATTCATATATACATTCATAGTTGCTTATTTACCTGAGCCATTCCAACAAGAGAATCATAAACAATCGTATCTAAAAGAGCAAAATCAGAACCAGAACCATTGATATTAGGAGGGATGAAAGAGAGATGAGGCGTTGGGGAGTAGAGAAAA
>PKML01060283.1:123299-139279 GCA_002933935.1 Eutrema yunnanense
CTTTTTCTGTTTAAGTTATTTTGTATTTTTTTTTTTTTTTTTTTTTTTGGATTTTTGTTTTTTTTGGTTTTTTGGTTTTTCTTTCTATTTTTTTTTAATTTATGATCATCTATGTGTTTGTTTAGTGAATGATATACATTTGTTACATCTTTTTTTTCCCTTCGATCGTCAATTTTATGCAATTAGTTGAGTTTTTAAAGGGAAGGTATTAATATTTTAAAACTTTTGTTGCATAATTTTTGTTTTTTCTTTTGTTTCATGTAAAACATAATTGTTGAAACACATATAAAATATGTTTCTAATATATTTGATATTAACGAATTTAAGAATTTAAGCTATTTTTATAAATTTTAATTATAATTTAATTTTAAGATAATTTCATGTTGTTTTTAAAAAATATGTTGGATGTCTAGGTTGACGCTGATGTAGCGGAAGGTGAAGTGAGGAAAGATATTGTTATCCGGTTATTTATATACACCTTCTCAGGTTTAATTGTCCAAATTTATGTTAAACATATGACGCATAGTGGACATGTTGCTATTGAAACACTCATCTTCCTACTACCGCACTCTCCATTTGAAATATATTCAAAAATTAAAATTAGAACTACATTGGGTTAAGACAAATCATATATCTCGTATTTTGTGTGTAAGTAAAAGAAGCTTATTAAAGTGTGGAAAATAGGATAAACAACATATTTCCCCCCGAAAAAGTATTACCTAGTAACATATACACACGATATTTCACCCTCATCTTACTTCCCCCTAATTCGAAAGTTAAAAACATATTTCTCCTCAATCCGAAAGTTCAAAACATATTTACCCATATTCGTCGGTTCGAATGGTTTGCGAGCTAAACCACTTATACCGACACCAGACCGAATTTAAAACCCGACCCAACTAAAATCCGACCCGACCCGACATGTTCTTATTCTGCTTCTTCTTCACCCGACCTGTTCTTATTCTTCTTTTTCAGAAAATCTACTGCAAAAACTCAGTGATGCATTTAGTCGAGCAGGTTTATAATAAGCTTACAAAAAACTATTAATATTGATAACGGAACAACAATCACTTATATTCTCTGACCTCTCCATAGATTGTAGAGAGTTAAAGCGAGTTCGCCCTAGAAGTTTTCTCCCAGGCCCGATAATCGAGACAGCCTTCATCGCCGCTTCAATGAGCCTTCGCCGCTAGAGCTTCTGGGTGCAGATCTTTTCCACTTGAGCAGCCTTCCTCCTTTCTCGGGTCCTCCTTGCTCCGCCCGAAGAACCGTCACTCGCTTTAGCCGGAGCTCCCTAGTCGCCGGTGAGATCTTCTTTTCCTCCTTCTCTGGCTTCTCAATGGTTTCGAAGTCCAGTCGATATCTTGCATACCGTTTCTCAACCTTCTCGCCGCCGGGGCCGTTACCGTTCAAGTCGCCTTCTCATCTCCGAGTGAAACTCTCCCCGGCTTTGAACCCTTGTCACCCTCCGGAACCGCCGGTTCCACCGGATCCACCAGATCCAATATGCCCTTCTCAGTCACCGCTCTTTTCTTCAAACCCTCGGAAGCCAACAACAGATGCTCCGCCACCGGTCAGAGATCTAATGTCGAGTTTCCTCTCCTCCGCGGTTCGGTTAGCAAGTCTAGCGCTTCTCTGGTCGTATTCCGTCGTCCCTAGTCTCAACCGGTGCAAATTTCGGAAACAGTTGCCTCCGCCGCATACCTCTTCTAAATCTCGCTGCTCCACCGGCGAAGGAAAATTATGGGCTTGGCTCAAGTTGTTAACTGGGTCTCTCAGCCCACAAAGTTTACCCATATTTGGTTCATCCCCGAGGCCCAAACTTGATGTTGACTTCTTTGGCACTTTTGTCGAAGTAGCCACAGATAATTCAATTTTGGGGATGGATACTCTAGCAAATTCCTCCTTATGGGAGAGATTCATCCTACTTTCCTCCCCTTTCTGGGAGAGATCTTTTCCACCGTCCTCTCCTCGCGGGGAGAGAATATTTCCATCAATTTCCTTCTTTTTGAGAAGTGAATTTCTCCCGAGCTCTTTGCCGGGAAAGCTTATGAATTTTTTCACCGACTTGTCTTTTTGCGTAGCGGTCTACAAGGGACCAGAAGAGACAAACGGATTCGCTTTGGCGGATTCCGGAGGTAGGAGTTCAGTCTCAACGTCACATGGTAAAGTGACTATTTCTAAACGTTTCGGCTTTGCCGTGAAGCTCCATTCGACGCATTCAGACATCGTCTCGAATTCGCTGTCATCTTATAAAGATCCATCTATTTTAAGCTTTATTGTTTCTAAATTGTACTGGTTTATTCAAAGAGGATGGATAATTCCTCTTGTTGTATTATGAAGTTTAAGTAATGAGAAAAACGGTTGCACAAAAAAAAAAAAAAATCTCAGACCTCTCCGAATTTGATTCATCAATTTGGGGTAAATTGGAAACGGAACAACAATCACCTCCTAGTTGCTTCCTTCGTCAGATTCGGGATTCTTTGATTCTTGCTTCTTCTCGACTCCATTTGTTTTCTCCAAGGTTTATTGGTCGATATCGGAAATCTGGAAATAGGGAGAGGAGGAACGGAGACCTTTTTTGATTCTTTGATTCTTGCTTCTTCTCAACACCAATCGTCGTTGTCTTCGTCTCCTACGTTGACAAGATCTTTTCTATCTTCAGCCCATTTCTTGTCAATTCCACTATGGAATTCAACCAAATTTCGATTTTAATTTCTGAGAATTTGAATTAAGGTTCGTCGAATAAGAAGAAGTTTTGATTTTGGGATTTGTCGATAGTCGGTGTAGGATTTTAACCTATAATCCTGTGTGATATTTGTTATGATCTAGCAATCTAAGAACTTATGAACACAAGAGAAATTGTTTTCCCGGTTCACCCGTAGGCTACGTCCGGGGGATCTTAACGTAATTCCTGCGAATTCACTATCCACTCTGACCAGAAACTCCTTGGTCTTGGATTACAAGCTTCGATCACCACGGTTTAATACAATCTTGTCTCTTTTCAGGAATCAATGTGGAGACGAAGACTTAGACCTGATCGCAAGCTAGTGAAGCAATCGGAGACACGCCGGAGAAGACAATTGGAGCTCTACGAGACTCGTCGGAGATGAAGACTTCACTGGATCTTCCTCTCTCACCTTTCTCTCTATAGCTCCTCTGTATTTTCTCTCTCTATTCTGTTTCCCGTTTGTTTCAACTGACTGAAGAAGATGAACAATGCTTCGTCGTTTTATCTAATGAGCAAGCGCATTTGTGTTTATGGGCTTCGACTTATTCAGGCCCAATACGACCCATAAGTCACATAACCCACAAACTCCACCTTGACTTTGGTCGTGACCTAAACTCATTTTCAGACAGCCTCCGAAAGATCCGCCTCCGACACTTTAGCGTAGCTCTGCGGCGATTTTGCCACGCCGTCACTTTTGCTCACCGGACCGACGATATGAACCGATCAGAATGATCGTCGTAGTCTCCTCTACCTTCGACTGAACCCTCAAGGTAAACGGTTCACTCTCTCAGCTCCTTTTAGCTTGGTGACTGTTCAACCTTACTGTTCCCTTAGTCGATCTGTAGGCTTCTGACTTTGAATCCATTTTAGAAACCCATTACTGACCTTTTGTCTCTTCTTCTGCATGTGAGACGGTGACCATCCGAACTCGTCAACCCGTCGACTTCACACCAGATCCAAAACGTCGCTGAAGAACTCCACCTTCAGGTAAACCTCTTTATTTCTGATGCTGGTTTCTTCCTTTTGATTTTCTGTTTGATGACTCTTGACACTTGTTTCACCGCTTCGTAGGTGACTTAGCACCTGAATCTCAAACTCAGCTTATCCGAACCCAACTGCACAGGTAACTCATCTGTTCTGAACTCCTTCTGATTCCTTGAACTGATTTCCCTGTAGACTGATTCAAAAGCTTGCTTACTGTTGCTTTTAATCTTTCCTTCAGAAGACTAACTTTGTCTTCCTTTCTGTGTGTGTGCGAGATGATGAGCAACAGGAACATCTCGCAACACTTTGCGTCTATTGCTACTCGAGGATTTTGAGCAGTACACGCCCCTGCTCAAACTTGTTTCCAGGTAACCCTTTAGTTAGGAGATCCGCAGGATTCACCGATGTGTGGATCTTGTTAATTGAAACTTCACCATCTTCAACTGTTTCCTTCATAAAATTGTACCTCGTGTGTATATGCTTGGTTCTCTCATGGAAACCTCCATTTTTGATCAAGTGTATAGCACTCTGAGAATCTGAAAACACTTTAACATCATCCTGTTTAATCCCCAACTCAGTAACAAACCTTCTAAGCCATAAAGCTTCTTTAAATGCTTCTGCTAAAGCCATGTATTCTGATTCTGTGGTTGAGAGAGCAACTACATGTTGGAGACCTGATCTCCAGCTCACTGTATTTCCTCCAACTTGAAACACATAACCTGTAATTGATCTTCTACGATATAAATCTGTAGCATAATCAGCATCTGAAAACCCAACCACTTTGAAATCTTCACTTTGAGTAAAAGTCAAGCTTAAAACTGATGCACCCTTAAGATACCTCAAAATCCACTTAACTGCTTCCCAATGCTCACGGCCTGGATTACCTATGAATCTGCTTACCACCCCTACGGCATGAGCCAAATCAGGTCTAGAACCCACCATTGCATACATAAGACTCCCAACTGCACTTGCATATGGAACATCCCTCATTAGTGTAGCCTCTGATTCCTGTTCTTCCTGATTTAAACTCTTTAGTTTAAACTGAGAACCAGTAGGTGTGGCTACTGCTTTAGCATCAGCCATATTGAAGGTTCTCACCACTTGCTCAATGTATCTGCTTTGGGAAAGTTTTAGAGTTCCTTTCTTCCTGTCTCTGATTATGTCCATTCCCAAAATCCTTGTTGCTGCACCCAAATCTTTCATTTCAAACTCAGTACTTAAAATCTCCTTTAACTTCTGAATTTTACCCATGTCTCTTGATGCAACCAACATATCATCCACATATAGGAGAAGATATACCCTTTCTGAAAGTTTCTCACTCTTAATGTAGACACATGGATCATGTTCACTTTGACTGAACTTCTTAGATTTCATAAAACTATCAAACATTTTGTTCCACTGTCTTGGTGACTGCTTTAGTCCATACAGCGTCTTCTTCAGAAGACAAACCTTTTCCTCCTGACCCTTCACTACATATCCTTCTGGTTGACTCATAAAAACCTCTTCGTCTAGATTCCCATGTAGAAAAGCTGTCTTAACATCCAGTTGTTCCAGCTCAAAATCTTGATTCACCACCAGAGACAACATGATTCTAATTGAGACATGTTTCACAACGGGTGAAAACACTTCATTGTAGTATATTCCCTCCACCTGAGAATAACCTTTTGCCACCAACCTAGCTTTGTATCTAGGTTCTTCTACTCCTGGAATTTCTGGTTTCAGCTTGAATACCCATTTGCAGCCTATAATTTTCTTCCCTTCTGGCTTATCCACTAGATTCCAAGTCTCGTTTTTGTGTAGAGACTCCATTTCCTCATCCTCTGCAAGATTCCAAAACTTCCACTCTCTGTGCCTTTTGGCTTCTGAAAATGATATGGGTTCATCTATTTCAATCTCTGAAGCTGCTACCAAAGCATATGCTACCATATCATAATCATCAAACTTAGATGGGCACTTTGTACTTCTTCTTGCTCTGTCTCTTGCCAACACATAGTCCTGTAGATTTTCAGCCTCTGACTCTGCTTCTTCTCCTTCACTATCTGAAACAACCACTGTCTCTTTGCTGATACTTTCTGGATCTTCATCTGTGTCTGAAGTAGCTCCACCTGAATCAGATGAACTCGCAATTCTTGAACTTTGTGTAGGACCTTGAACCAGATTTTGACTGAATGACACTCTTTTAGATCCTTTTCGATCATGCTCTTTTTTAGTTCTGTCTTCCTTCTGAGTAGTACCTTCTGTCACATGTGAATCTTTAAAGACTTCTTCCTCATGAAACACAACATTTCTACTGATTGTACACTTTTCCTCTTCTGGTAACCAGACTCTGAACCCTTTAGTGCCTTGTGGATAGCCTACGAAGAAACCCTTAACTGCTCTAGGACTGGTCTTTGACTTAACAACGTGAACATAGGCAGCACACCCAAACCTCCTGGGATGACTGATACTTGGCTTGAACCCTGACCACAACTCTTCTGGTAACTTGTAACCAACTGCTGAACTTGGTGATCTGTTAATTAGATATACTGCTGTTGAAGCAGCTTCTGCCCAAAAATTTTCACCCAATCCACTCTCAGCTAGCATACACCTCACACGTTCCATGATGGTTCTGTTCATTATTTCAGAAACCCCATTCTGTTGTGGAGTATAGGTGCACGTTCTGTGTCTGTTAACTCCTTCACTCTTACAGAAATTATCAAACTGATTATTGCAGAATTCCAAACCATTATCTGTTCTTAAGCATTTCAACTTCTTGCCTGTCTGATTTTCAACAAGCAATTTCCACTCCCTGAACTTCTGAAAAGCTTCATCCTTAGTCCTTAAGAAAAATATCCAGATTTTTCTTGAATAGTCATCTATAAATGAGATGAAGTACTGATTCTCTACTAAACTTGGTGTCACATTTGGTGAACCCCAGAGATCAGAATGCACATATTCAAGAATCTACTTAGATGTATGCTTCCCCTTCTTGAAACTTTGTTTGTGGGACTTTCCCAATACGCAGTCTTCGCAGAATCCAAACTCTTTTACATCTTGTTTCTTCAGATATCCCTCTGTCACTAGTCTTTCCATATTTTTGTGACTCATGTGTCCCAATCTAGAATGCCACTTCCTTGTTGAGTCCACTACTGCCTTAGCTGAACACGATTCCCCTTGTGACACTGTCCCTTCTAGATAATAGAGCCCATTTCTGAACTTCCCTGAGATCACTTCTTTTCCATCTTTTCTAAACTTCACAACAAAGTCTTCACCTTCATATTTACAGCCTGCTTTTTCAAGACATCCATAGGAGATCAGGTTCCTGCCCATCCTTGGCATGTACTTTACATCTGACAATATCACAGCTGACCCATCTTGCCTAATGATTCTGATCTTGCCTTTTCCTTTGATGTCACTGTAGGTATTATTGCCCATTAAAACCCTTCCACCATTGAACTCCTCTAGATCATATAGTAGACGTTTATTTGGAGTAATGTGATAGCAGCTTCCTGAATCCAGAACCCATTCATCATCAATGTAGTCCTCACTAGCTGTTAGGATGACTGGTTATGTTACTTTAACCACCACATTTGAAGAGCTTCCTTGTTGTTTCTGTTTTCCTCTTTCAGGACAATCTTTCTTCCAATGTCCTTCTTTTCCACATATGAAGCAGCCTTTGTTGTTTTTGCTGTTTTTACCTTTAGACTTAGACCTATATCTTTTGCCTTTTCCTTGGTAATCATTCCTTTTTCTGACCTGCCACGATCACCAGCATACAACCCTTCTGCTTCAACCTTTTGCTTACTTAGTAAGCCTTTCTGCCTAAGCTCAATCTCTTTGGCATAAGCTCCAGTCACCACATCATCTAATGTCAGTGTGTCCTTCCCACTGCCATACTTCAGAGTATGAACTAATTGTTCAAACTTTGGTGGGAAACTGGTTAGGACCTGGATTGCTTGGTCTTCTTCTGAAACAGTTATGTTCAGACTGCCAAGATCATCTATTAGTTTGAGAAAGTCGTTTATATTTTCCTCAAGGCTCTTTGACTCCACTATTCTGTAGTTTGCAAACTGCTGCTTTAGGTAAATCCTGTTTGGGAGAGACTTAGTTTGGTAATCTTTTTCGAGTGCTTTCCAAACTGCTAAAGCTGTTGGCTCCTTCATGACTTTTCTCAAGATTGAGTTTGATAAGCACATACAAATCAGATTCTTACATCTTTTGATCTTTTCAACTTTTGATTGATCAGGCTTGACCTCTCCTCCCTCAACCCCTCTACCTTTTCCTTCTGCTTCATATGTTTCTCCTACAGAGGCTTCTTCTTTAAGAGCAAAATCTAATCCAAACAATTCCAATTGACTTAGGACTTTAAATTTCCACAAACCAAAATCCATCTTGCCGTCAAACTTTTCTACATCCAATCGTTGTACCATTTCCATCGCTGTGTCTGCTTCTGCTTTGACCTTTGCAGAATACATAGGCTGAAGGTGATAGGATACTATCAAGTCGACCTCTAGCTACCAAGTAAAGACTTGCGGAACAAGCAGCTCCTGTAACAACACAGATAACCAGATAAGTTTGCAACCTTACCCTTAACCTTCTTGCTAGTACCTGTATGAGCTTTCTTGACTACGGTTCTTGGTACTCTTGATCTTTGACTGGATCTTGTGTTCCCTTAGAAAGCGTCTTATCACACAGATTATGCTCAACCTTGAGCTCTGATACCACTTGTAGGATTTTAACCTATAATCATGTATGATATTTGTTATGATCTAGCAATCTAAGAACTTATGAACACAAGAGAAATTGTTTTCCCGGTTCACCCGTAGGCTACGTCCGGGGGATCTTAACGCAATTCCTGCGAATTCACTATCCACTCTGACCAGAAACTCCCTGGTCTTGGATTACAAGCTTCGATCACCACGGTCTAATACAATCGTGTCTCTTTTCAGGAATCAATGGGGGAGACGAAGACTTAGACCTGATCGCAAGCTAGTGAAGCAATCAGAGACACGCCGGAGAAGACAATCGGAGCTCTACGAGACTCGTCGGAGATGAAGACTTCACTGGATCTTCCTCTCTCACCTTTCTCTCTCTAGCTCCTCTGTATTTTCTCTCTCTATTCTGTTTCCCGTTTGTTTCAACTGACTGAAGAAGATGAACAATGCTTCGTCGTTTTATCTAATGAGCAAGCGAATTTGTGTTTATGGGCTTCGACTTATTCAGGTCCAATACGACCCATAAGTCACATAACCCACAGTCGGGTTTGTATATTAGCGAGAAAGTAAGATACTTAAAAAAAAAATTGTCTTCTTACTCTTCTTAATCGGGTGAAGAAGAAAGAAGAAACGGGTCAAATTGGTTTGTCGGGTCGGATTTAGTTGTAATTAGATTTAATTTTGGTGTAGTATTATGTTTAGGTGGTTAAGTTTGGATTGGTAAATAGTAAACCGAAAAAAATTGTGGTCCACGTGTAATTTAGTTCGGAAGTATGATTGTGTGTGTACATAGGTTTCGAAGTTTGATTATGTGTGGAAATAGGTGTAAAACTTTCATCTGATGGGGATCTATGCCGAGGTCAAAACTTCGTGTAGATCTGTTACTAGGTAATACTTTTCCGGGAAGGGGGGGGGGAATAGGTCGTTTACCCAAAGATGATACATGTTTTCTTTAATTTACAAAACAAAATATTAAATTTTTAAACAATAAGAATTTTTAGCTAAAGCATTTATAAAATTTTTTTGAAAATAATTTAAATCGAAATAATAAGTCACTAAATTAGTTGCTACAGCACTCAAGTTCCTGGTAACTAATCACTTCCTTGGATAAGCGAAGCAACCATAAAATTCCATGCCTTGGCATCAAACATAAAAGGTTTGCGCACGACCTACTGAAGAATATAAAATCGATTGTTCCCTTGACGTCGCGGTAGAATTGGCGGTTGGCATAGCTGTAGAGAGTGTCCTAGTAGTCGTCGAATGAGCATTGATAGTAGACGGAGAGATCATATTGTGATCGAAACGCTCCAGTCTGGTGCTTCGAATCGCTGGTCCGACAGTGTTTATGATTATGATGTTCTTTAGTATGAAGTATTTGTCTTGAATGATTGCATGTCGTATAACTTGATTTTTTTTTTTTATAAATAGAAAATTTGATTTCACGTTCTCTTATATCTTTTAATTTTTTTTTTTTGATGTTTATATATTTTTATTAATTATTAAGTATAAAATTAACCACAAAACATATCAACTTTCACTTTATAGTATATATTTTACCACATGTAGAGATAAATTTATTCACTAATTATTTTAGTTATGTAAATAAAACCAATTAAAATATGTCATGTAGACGATGAGGTGGCGAAAAGAGAAAAGAGAAAAGTTTTCTTTATATATATAGAATATTATATGACCATTTAAATTTGATGGTTATTGGGTGTTATATAATTATTTTTGATCCATTTATTTTAATGGTCAACTAACTAAATTTTTCTTAGTTTTTTTTTTAAACCTAAATTTTTCTTAGTTGAATGACTGTTGCCCGACTCTTGCTTAGAAAAAGAAAGCAGTATTAACTTTCAAGCTACTGAATATATATTAAATTTGAGGGTCACATTTCAATTATTTTGCTGGCAGAGTTTTTTTTGTTTTTTGACAAAATATTCCTTTATTAATTTGACGTAACAAAGTCATTATACAAAGTTTTTGTTAACCAAGAAAGTGGATAAACACATCCTGAATAGTAAATGTTATTATATGGCCCTATACGAGCTAATTTATGTGTGACCTCATTCGAATCCCTCTTTACGTTGAGGAAGATAGAGATATGGAATGTATTCTTCCACATTTTAATATCCTCGACCAAATTTGTCATAGAAATATCATCTTTTACTCCCAGTAATAACTCAACAAGCACCTGACTATCTCCTTCAAACTGTACGTTATATAAACCCCTGCTCCAAACATTTTGCATAGCTAATAATAATGCTTTTCCTTCCGCTTCCAGGCTCGATGTTGCAGAACCTAAATTTGTAGAACCCCAACATATTGGAAATCCCATATGATTACGTAAAATCCAACCTCCAATAACCCTTCTAGAATTCAGATCGTAAGCTGCATCATAGTTGTATTTAAGTGTTCCCACACTAGGCCGAATCCATCGTGATTCCGGAGAACCACTGGAAGGTAATCTTGGTTGTAAAGTTCCATCTTTTTCTTTCGAGGTAGCCGAAATCCACTCTTTAACATCTGCCGTCGCAAGCTCCACATCTTGTTGAGGATTTATACGTTTTTTTTTTTATTGAAAATAAGGTTATTTCTTGCTTTCCAAATTCGCCACATTAACCAGAAAGGAAGGAGTTTGTGGTCATCAGACAGTCCTTGTACTCCTTGGAGATCCAAAATATTTTTTATATTTTCCTCAACATTATGTGAAGGTGAAAATAGAAACGCAAAAGGTAATTTGGATAGCCTCCAAGTTGTTACTGAAACTGGGCAGGTAAAAAGCATGTGGTTAATTGTTTCCGCCTCCGCACAACAACGTTGACATGTTGTGTCCATTCGGACTCCTCTAGATGTTAATCTAGTTGCTGTACCAATAGCTTTAGTTAATATTCGCCATAAATAATGTTTAATTTTAGGCATGATATTTAACCTCCACATTCGTGTTTTTAATTCTGGATCTCCATACGGTGCTTGTGGTGCTACCTCCTCAAAATCACTATTGTGTCTTAGAAACCAATACCCAGAAGCAACCGAATATGTCCCTGATTTATTATAATTCCAGCGCAATTTATCATTTTGAGGTTGTTGTGCTAAGTATAAAGATTTAGCCAATTCACTATCTTCAACCGTCAATAAAGAAGATAGAGCTTCATCATTCCATGACCTGTAAGTGCCCTAATGCTTTATAAGATCGGAAACCATTTGCATATTATTGGTATCATTATGCCGTGCTGGCCTAGGAGGGTTTGTTGGGAGCCGATTGTCTTGAAAATTATAGTATGTTTACCATCTCCAATAATGTTGTGTGAACCTCGCTTTAAGAGGTCAATTCCGTGAAGTAAGGAAGACCATCCGTAAGAATGGTAAGGCCGAGCTTTAGCTTCAAAAAGATGTGTATCTTTAAAGCACCTCGCTTTGTATAATCTTGAAAATAAGCATTTCAGATTGTTTAGTAATCTCCATGCTTGCTTTGCAAGTAATGCATCGTTAAACATGGCCATGTCACGGAAACCCAAACCACCTTCCTTTTTAGAGTAATGTAATATTTTCCACGCAACCCATGGTATTCCTTTTTGTTGCGAATTTTTTCCCCACCAAAATCTCATTAGAACACCTTTAATATCTGAAATAACTTGCTGGGGGAGTTTAAAGCAAGACATAGAGTAGACATGCATCGAGATTGCTACTGATTTCAGTAATACTTCCTTCCCAGATGGGGATAAAAATCTCGAACCCCAAGAAGAGGTACGTTCTTTGACTCTATTGATGATATCATTGAACATTTCAGATTTCTTTCGGCCAAATTGTTATGGTAAACCAAGGTATTTACCACCTCCTCCTTGATTTTGTATTCCAATAATTCTTTTCAGTTTCTCTTGTTTATATCCTAGGATTCTATCACCAAAGGTTATCATTGACTTATCATGATTTATTCTTTGGCTCGAACATAATTCTTAGATACGAAATACCTCCTTTATAGCCGCACAATTCTTATTATTTGCGATGCAAAAGAAGAGTGAATCATCCTCAAACAGAAGATGTGTAATGGAGGAAACTCCATTTCCAATTTTGATCCCATTTATTTTCTTCTTTTGTACATTGACATCCAGAAGGTGACTCATAACATCAGCACATAGAATGAATAGATATGAGGATAAAGGGTCCCCCTGCCTTAAGCCCCTTTCTGGTGTTATTAAACCTTGAGGACTTCCATTTACTAGTACTGAATAGCTTACAGAACGAACTATAGCCATTATCCAACCAATCCACATATTTGAAAAACCGAAAGTGCGCATAGTTTCTTCAAGGAAACACCATTCAACCCGGTCATAAGCTTTACTCATATATGTTTTAATTGCCATATATGTTTGAGAAACTTTTTTTCTTGATTTCAAAGAGTGCATGAGCTCGTGTGCTATCATTACATTATCGGATATGAGTCTGCCCGGAATAAAAGCTGCTTGCAATTCAGAAACGATTTTATCCAGAGATGATTTCAGACGATTCACCAGAAGCTTTGATATTATTTTATATAAAACATTGCATAAAGCAATTGGGCGATAATCTGACAAAGTTTTTGGTTTAGTTATTTTTGGTATCATACAAATATTTGTATGATTTATGCCCTGTCTAAGCGTTGATGTCGTGAATAAATAACGAACCTCAGTAATCACATCTTTCCCTACAATATCCCAACATTCTTGGTAAAATCTAGCAGTTAAACCATCAGATCCTGGTGCTTTATCTGATCCAATGTTACAGACAGCTTCATATATTTTTTCATCAGTAAAACTCCTTGTGATTGACGAATTTATTTCGTCCGTTACCGTTGGAGTGAATTCTGTGAAAATCTTAGGTAGCACAGTATTATTATCACTTCTGTATAGAGTCTGAAAATATTCTTCTGCGTGCTTTCCAACCGCAAAATCCTCTTGGTAAACCATCCCATCTGTATCCGTAATAGTGTGAATTCGGTTTCTGGAAAAACGTGTTTTTGTACATGCCTGATAAAAACGTGTGTTACGATCTCCTAAATTTAACCAGGAGTTTCGACTTTTCAATTGCCAGTAAACTTCTTCATCTCTGTATGCTTGAGCCAATTCTTTTCTAATTAGGGGAATTGAATCACTATGATGTCCAGATGATAACATAGCCAATTCTAATTTGATTTGAAGCTCCTCAATTCGCTTCGAAGAATTTAACCGTGATCGCTTCCGACAAGTTGCCATCGAACATCGACATTCGCAAATCTGATCTAAAATAGAAGAGGAGCGATTAAGGTTTCTGGAATTCCATCATAGATTAACGTAATTCTTAAATTCCTTTACTTGCAGGAGCCTCTTATCAAATCTAAAAGGCTTAATCGGATTTTTCTCAACGAATGCAATTTTAGTGACTACAGGCCAATGATCTGAGTCATACAATCGCAAAACTCTGCATCATAAGCTGGAAATTTTGCTAACCATTCGGACGAAGGGAGATTCAGACTTGTTTCTCGCAACCAAAGTAAAATCAAAGTATCAAAAGCATCGCCTACAAGTGGCTGTAAAAATCCTATAAATAACCTAAAACACGAATTGGGTCTTCTTGTAATTATTAAAGACTTCTGGACCAAGTTGCAATTCTTCAACTCTTCATTAAAGTCAATTGTCGTGTCAGCCTCGAAGAGTATCGATCGATACCAGGGGGTATCGATCGATACCTGTCGTGAAATCAGGTACTCAGCTACACGACTTCAGCTTATGCTCCAAACTCTTCCAGAAAGCTCCAATAATTCCAATAGTGCTCCAAACGTGCTAAGACCTGTAAAAGACTCTAAAATACTACAAAACACTAGAAAGACTCTATAAAAGGACTTATATCATGGCCTAAACAGGGTAAAAACCATGATATATCATGTACTAGTTAATTTAGCAGTTATGGATTTGGGTAATCGAAAATACGACATAACGAATGTTGGCATTGCAGATGCCACTGATTTGATTAAAACCTCCTTGCCCCCTTTGGATAACAACCTTGATGCCCATCCATTGATTCGTTTGTTTTGTCTCTTTGCGACAAAATTAAAGATCCTACTTTTGGCTCCTTCGAGGCTTTCTGGAAGGCCTAGATAAGAGCCCATGCCACCGAAGGTAGAAATCCCGAGTATGTATTTAACCTCATCCTGGACCGTCTCATTTACCGTGTGACCAAATTGTAACGAAGATTTATCCAAATTTATTAGTTGCCCAGACACTGACCCGTATTGTCGAAGTATATGTAGAATGGTTTCACATTCCTGTTTGGTGGCCTTGCAGAAAAAAGGCTATCATCGGCAAAGAGTAAATGTGATACTGGTGGGCTTGCTCTCGCGACCTTTAACCCCGTGACTAATCTGTCTCTTTCTACCTTACCGATATTGGCAATTAATACCTCCGTACAAAGGATAAAAATATATGGTGACAAGGGATCCCCTTGTCGAAGCCCTCTCTTTGGAATAATTCGTCCATTGGGTTGCCCATTGATAAGAACTTTGTACTCTACTGATGTGATGCACCACAACATCCATGTTATCCATTTCTCCGAGAAGCCAAACTTCCGTAAGAGATGTTCTAAAAAAGACTACTCCACCCGATCATATGTTTTGCTCATATCCGTTTTTATCGCCACATATTTACCTTTAGATGACTTATTAGTTCGAAGGTCGTGGAACATCTCTTGAGCTATCATAATATTATCCGAAATTAATCTTCCTGACACAAATGCTGATTGAGTCTCCGAAATCAGATTCGGAAGCAGGCGTTTTAACCGTTGGCATAAAACCTTTGAAATAATTTTATATCCCACATTACATAGGCTTATGGGTCGTAGCTCCGTCATTCGACTTGGTCTTTCCGTCTTTGGGATTAGACAAATATTTGTCATGTTCAGACGCTGGTCAAAAACACCCGTCTCCAGGAAGCCGTTTAGTTCTAATAAGTCGGCCTTCACTATTTGCTAGGAGCGTTGAAAAAAAAGTGTTGTCATTCCGCCGGGTCCCGGAGCTTTTTCTGGGTGCATCATAAATAGGGCCGAACGTACTTCCTATTCGGTATCCCTTGCCGTCAGGGCAATATTGTTCTGTTCAAAGTCCCTTTGAATTTCGGCCAGAGCCTCCTCAAAGTCCGTCGGGGACGTCGAGGTAAAGAGGTCGTTAAAATAATTTACCGCCACTTGTTCTACCTCCTTTTCTGATGTGACCCACACTCTTGAGGCATCATGCAGCCCGACAATCCGGATCCTTGCCCTCCTTTGCAATACTTGCGCATGGTAAAACTTAGTATTTTTATCCCCCACCGTATGCCACAAAGTGCGACTTTTTTGTTGCCAGAAGATTTCCTCGTCTCGGTATGCTTGTTTTAATTTTCCTGTAATTTCTATCAACTCCTCTTGAGTCCTGGTATCATCATTTTGAGCATCTTCTACTGCCCGTTGTAGTTCACTGATCTTCTCTTTACTATAAGGTAAGTTGTTTTTCCGTCATTTCGATATCTCCCGCCGACAATTCTCATTTTTTTGGACAAAGGATCGTCTGTCCCCCCCCCCCC
>PKML01060343.1:0-25928 GCA_002933935.1 Eutrema yunnanense
CTACAACTTCTATGAAGAACGCAGAATCTGAATCGGAGTGGAAACCCTTCGTCTGGATTGATCTTTCAGACATCGTATTTGGAGCATAACTCGTTTGGATGCCAGACAGACACGTCCTTGCTATATTTGCCAGATCTCTTGAACGGCCGATCGGAATGACATGAAACCACTACTCAACGAAATTCAGCTCGATTGTCTATGACTTTGATGAAGACCTCATATTAAACTGGGCACGGGAAGGTCTTCGTGTTTCCGGTTATTTGGACGGTTTCATCTTCTCTCGGACAGACGGACATACCTTCAGTAAATCCGTCTTATCTCTCTATCCATACGTCCAAATAACCCGATTCAAACTCCTGTGTAAAGCTGATTCACTCCTCTACAACTTTGGTGAAGACCACAGAGGCTAATTCGGAGTGGAGACCCTTCAATACCGACGTTACTCCTCGGTACCACACGTCGGTGCTAAGGAATTTTCCCTCTGTTTCCACACCGAGCAGTTGCACCGACCAGTGACCTCGGTATTGAAGAAACCGTCTCGGCCAGACGGACCTATCTCTGGTAAATTATCCATATCTCTCAAACCACAAGTCCGAATTACTTGCTTCCAACTCCTATGGACAGCTAACTCACTCCTCTACAACTTCCATGAAGATCATTGAAGCTGATTCAGAACGGAAGGCTTCCGTCCAGCCACATCATTCTGGCGTGTCGGATGAGCTCTTCCTTCTCTTGATGCTCAACCACTCCAATCATCCCAAATGTCTCCAAAACACCTAAAAACACTCCAAATGAATGCAAGAACTCACTAGGACCTAATGCAAATGTCCTAAACTCTAAATGAGACCTAAATGCAAGACAAAACCGTGATTATGCATGCAAATGGCACAAAACTCTTAAGTAAAATATATGCTAAACATGTAAAATGCATGATTATCAGAGATCTAAATTATAAACCTAGAGAGAGAGAGAGAGATAAGGAGAGAAAGGGAGAGAGAAATTGAGAGACAGAGAGTGTAATGGAAACCGATGATGGAAGATTTTGATACAAAGTTGAATATGGCGAGGAGGAAGACAAAAATGAGACAAAAAACATCGGATGAATAAAACACCTGGAGAATATGAAGATGATGAAGAATGAGAGTGAACAAAAAGAGGACAAATAAATACCAGTAGAAGAAAATGAAGACAAACCTGAAGAAAAAAAAAAAAGAAGAAACCAGAGAAGACGAAGACAAGAAAGAAGAAGAAGTCGAAGACGAGACGAAAAAAAAACCGAAAGAATAATAAGCCAGAGAAGACGAAGACGGTAAAGAAGGAAACCAGAAGAGAAAGACAACGAGAAAATGGCAACAACCCACGAAACATATCGATGTATGATCAAAGAAATATCATGGATATTGAATTCGACAATACTAAACTTGTTCCAAACCCTGCTTGAAATGTTAGAGGAAATCTACAGAAGCTACGATGAAACGATGAAGATTTTTTGACGACGAAGAAATATGTGATTAATATGAAGAAGAAGAAGGAGGAAGCGATAGCGATGATGTTTTAAGGTAAACTAAGAGGACAAAAGAGAGAATGAGAATTTGACGGAGACAAGAGTAAATCTATCTATTGTAGAATTTATCTTTCATGAAGGTGAAAAATAAGAAGAACATGATGGAGATTCTCGAGGAATAACCAAGGGAGATCTAAATTAGAAACATAGAGAGAGAGAGAGAGAGAGATAGAGAGAAAGAGAGAGAGAGAGAGAGAGAGAGAGAGAGAGAGAGAGAGAGAGAGAGAGAGAGAGAGAGTAATGGAAACCGATGTTGGAAGATTTTGATACAAAGTTGAATACAGCGAGGAGGAAGACAAAGATGAGACAAAAAACATCGGAAGAATAAGATACTTGGAGAATATGAAGATGATAAAGAATGAGAGTGAACAAGAAGATGACGAATAAAAAGCAGAAGAAGAAAATGAAGAAGTTGAAGCCAGAGAAGACGAAGACAATAAAGAAGAAGAAGGAAACCGGAAGAGAGATACGACGAGAAAATGGCAACGACCCTCGAAACATATTGATGTATGATCAAAGAAATTTCATGGATATTGAATTTGACAATACTAAAATTGTTCCAACCCCTGCTTGATATGTCAGAGTAAATGAACGGAAGCTACGATGAAACAATGAAGATTTTTTTACGACGAAGAAATATATGATTAATATGAAGAAGAAGAAAAAGGAAGAGATATCGAGGATATTTTAAGGTATACTAAGAGGACAAAAGAGAGAAGGAGAAGTTGAAGGAGACAAGAGTAAATATATCTATTGTGGAATTTATCTTTCATGAAGGTGAAAAATAAGAAGAACATGATGGAGATTCTCGATGAATAACCAAGGTAGATCTAAATTAGAAACCTAGAGAGAGAGGGAGATATGTAGAGAGAGAGAGAGAGAGAGAGTAATGAAAACCGATGATGGAAAATTTTGATACAAAGTTGAATACATCGAGGAGGAAGACAAAGATGAGCGAAAAAACATCGGAAGAATAAGATGCCTGGAGAATATGAAGATGATGAAGAATGAGAGTGAACAAGAAGAGGACGAATAAAAGCCAGAAGAAGAAAATGAAGAAAAACCTGAAGAAAAAGAAGAAGAAGAAGCTAGAGAAGACGAAGACAATAAAGAAGAAGAAGAATTCAAAGACGAGACGAAGAAAAACCGAGAGAATAATATGCCAAAGAAGACGAAGACGATAAAGAAAGAAACCGGAAGAGAAAGACGACGACAAACCAAAAGAAAAAGAATAATTTTTGGAAAAGACATAGATTTTAAAGAAGAAGAAGTAGAAGTCAAAGACGATTAAGAAGAAGAAGAAGAAGAAAAAAAAAGAAGAAATAAAAGAAATAAAAGAAATAAAAAACAATAAAGAAGAAGAAGGAAAAGACGAGGAATAACCGATAAGAATGAGAGACACTTACGACAAAATGGAGAGAGAGTTTTGGCGATGGAGAGATAAAAAAAAATAGCCAGAGAGAGAGAACCGTCCGTAATTATAATATGTGAGTGAATGAAATATTATTCATTATTTTTCGAGCTCTATGATTGCCATTACTTTATTTCGTAAGTTTTTATGAATAATATTGGTTGTTATTTCCTATTTTTACATTTTTTTGGGGGTTGGTCGAAAGTCTAACATTGTTGTTATATTTCTGTTCGTTTTTTTATCAGTAACAAAGTTAATAACTTAATGATGTGATTAGTTTATGAAACCTAATTGCCCGTGCATGGCACACTTCGGTCTAAAGGCCATATAGTTCTTAATGTTGCATCGAGTGAAATTGTTGCATTGTTGCTGCAGGAAGGCCGAACGGCTCATTCTAGATTTGGGATACTGATTGTTGTCAACGAGTATACATTGTACTCAATAAGTGATGGGTCACACCAAGCATAATTACTAGCCTTATTATTTGGGAAGAAGTTCCAATGATGAGCAAGCATTGTTTCGAGACGCTCGACCGGACCATGCATGCGTGATATACGAAAGTGTAATATGGTATTTGGTGGTAAAGTGGTTGTTTTAGGAGGATATTTTAGGCAGATTTTACCTGTTATTGTCGGTGGTAACAGCTCATAGACTATTTTGGCAACCGTGAATTCGTCTTCTATTTGGTATAGTTTGCAAGGTACTGGAGCTAAAAACGAATATGAGACTTTTACGTGGCACTGGTAGTGTTATGGATCAAGAATTAAAAAACTTTACAAAGTGGATATTGGATATCAGTGATGGGAAAATTAATGAGCCCAATACGAGAGAAGTTGAAATCGATATCCCATCGGATTTATTGATAACTGAATATGGCGAGCCCGTGAAAAATATTGTAACAGAGGTTTACGGTCAAATGTATGCAACGACACATGACCCTAAATTTTTTCAGGAAAGGGCTATTATGAGTCCCGTAATCAAGATGTTGATGTTATAAATGATTTTATGTTGTCACAGCTCGCAAGTAATTTTAGTGTGTTTTTGTGAACGTTTATGATTCTTGACTTCCATTTGATATAACTTTTAAATTTTGAATTCAGGTGATGAACAAGAATATATGAGTTCTGATAGCATTGATACTTCGGACACAAGCAAGATCGATGATATGGTTTATACTCAAGAATATCTAAACATTATCAAGGTATCTGGTATGCCACATCACTATTTAAAGTTGAAGATTGGTGCTCCGATCATGCTGCTTAGGAACATTGACCCTCGATGTGGTTTATGTAATGGGACAAGATTGCTTATTACTCAGTTGACAAAACATGTGATCGAGGCTAGCCTTATAAGCGGTGATAAAGTCGGCAAAAAGGTACTCATACCTAGAATGTTTGTTTCACCTCCGGAAGCAAGGTTCCCTTTTAGAATGTGGCGTATACAATTTTTCATTGCTATAGCGTTTGCTATGACGATTAATAAAAGCCATGGTCAAACTCTGCAAAAAGTTGGGTTGTACTTACCTAAGCCGGTGTTTTGTCATTTTCAGCTTTATGTTGTTGTCTCTAGGGTTACGTCAAGGGAAGGATTGAAGATTCTAATTATTGATTCGAATGTTAAACTACAACATAAGACAATGAACATTGTCTACAAAGACGTGTTTCATAATATCTATAAGAACTCGCGTTTGTCGTAGTTTTGTTTTGTTTGTGACTTTAAGACACTTCATTGGTTTTGGTTTTTTATGTTTTTAGTTCATGATTGATATTTGTCATTTGTTGTTGCACTATTTTCAATTGGTTAATCTCAAATACATATTTTATTTGTATTCGGTTTGAGATAGTTAATCTTTGTGTTATTTTTATTCGGTTTTGAGATATTGACCCGCGCCTTAAGGCGCGGGTTAGACACCTAGTTTTTTTAAAAGTTAAAGTTTCATAGGAATAGTTTTATAAAAGTAATCACTAATTAGTATTGCATATTCAAAATTTAAACCATCATTTTATTTTTCTCTGAATCTCTAAAATATTCTCGTGAGAATTTCTCTAATTTCGAAAAGTTACTAGTTTTTTTTAAATTCATGAAAAGTACCAATGGTACTTATTCACATGGAATTTTATTCAAAATCATTTTTATTATAAAATTGGTAATACATGGTTTCAGTTGTCGCTAGTGCTACAATCATCGCCACTGGTGGCAATGTTGCCGTTGTTATTAAGTGGGGGTTATTGGTTCTTGCATTTTAATGGATTTTTCAAATTTAAAAATCCTAATGAATCCATTGATTTTAAAATCAGAGAAGTGGATTTCAAAGTTAAATAATTGGATTTCAAAATCAAATAAATGGATTATTGTAAATCAACCAAATAGATTTACAAGAATTTTAGTATTATAAGAAAATAAAAAAAACAAACCAAAAAAAAATTTCATTCTTTTTATTTCACTAATAATCTAGTATTCTCCTAAAGTATAGAATATGTCCACATAATATTGCTCTCAATTGATTGGCATGTTCTCTTTCTTGATACTGGGTTCCAAGAATTTTTTCATCATTGTTATTAACTTCTTCAAGATCTTCTTCTTCATCAGAATTTGTTTCTTCAGGAAAACTATATGTTCGATAGTACTTTCGAAGAAAGTTATGTAAACCAGCACATGCAAGTACGATTTTTTTCTGTGACTTATAAGGAAAATGAGGAGCATACTTAAAAATTAGGAATCGAGATTTGAAGATACAAAAGATTCTTTCAACAACGTTTCTCAATGGGGCATGTCGATGGTTAAACAACTCTTTTTCATTTCGTGGAGTAGATGATGTGTGGGCTGACTACATAAAGGTAAATTTTTTTTTTTTAAACGATTTACGGCTTCTTTGATATATGCAAATATTTTTCATTATGTTGGTTTTTTTATCGTATTTTAGGGGCACATCCGAACTATAAAAAATTGTGTGACGAAACTTTTGAAGAGTTTGATGATCTCAAAGTGATATTTGAAAAGAATGTAGCATCGGGTAGGAGTGTGATTGGATTGGGCGATACTACTGATGCTCGAACATGTGGATTTATGGAAACGGAAAAGGAGCAAACAAATTCTGGTGAAGAGTTTTCCATGAATGTCGAGGAGAATTATGAAACACAATCATCTTCTTTTTTTGCAGCCGTTCAAATAATATTTTGGAAAAACTCCCTTTAAGAAAAAGACGGAGAACTAATCCTCTTAACAATGTTGATGATCTAATCATTCAAAAATTGATATGTGTCTTTCTATTTTTAATTCTACGTAGTAGTTTCATCTTGAAAAAAAAACACTTGTAAATCCAAATCCAACAAAATAACAAGGTTTCACTTGATATTTGCTCCTTTGTATTTTACTCTTAAAAACACATGTAAATCCATTCAAATCCAAATTAAAATCAAATCCTTATGAAAATCATTACTATTGAATAACACTTGATTTTAACATGGATTTTAAAATCATAGAACCAATAACACAAAATTTGAACATGGATTTCAAAATTATATAACCAATAACACTTGATTTGGTTTGGATTTCCAAATCCATTAAAATGCAAGAATCGTCGATATTGATGTTGACAAATAAACAAGATATTTGGATTCATAGGAATTAAAGCAGCTAACAAAGATCTATAAATTTGTGATATATCATTGATTTGTGAGTCGTTTCGTTTCATTACAATCATTTTCAACATTATAAAACCTGATCACTTCATGAGCCTAGACTAGTTATATTATATATATATGAATGATAACATTATAACTTTGCGAGAAGCCTCTCGTCGGCTGGAAATGCTGACACCATGCTACAGATGATCCCAATAACAATGCATTTTGTCACCTACAATCGTAAATAAATAATACAAATAAAAATAACTAAAAGAAAATTAAAATAAGTTTTTAAATACAATTGTTCAATATGACATTTCTCTCATTGCCTTTTCATATTACAAATTTTTAAAATTAAAATTAAAATTTTAAACAAATATGATTAAAACCCAATTATCTACCTTATAAAGAGAGAATGAGTGCTCTCGAGCTTTGACACTTGTCCCCCCTCATTGGTCAAAATTTTTTAATTTTTTTTTCTCAATAAATTCAAGATTAAAAAACCATAATAACTTTAAAAACCTTCCAACTTCTATTTAATTTACAAATATATAAAACTCTTTTCAACTTACTAACAATAATTTTTTGTTAAAGAACTTATTTACAATAATTACGTCTTTAACACAATTCTTGCCAAATTCATTGTATTTTAAAGTAAAAATAAATAACTAAAACAAGTCTAAATTCATGCTATTCATATATCTAAAATATATCTACAAAAAACGAGAAGACAAAATTAACTTAAAACTTTTAATATATATAAAGAAAACAAATATAAATAGCCACTCAATGGTTGATATTCTATTCATATAACAAATTCTATCTAAATTCAAAGTTATGTTAAATTGTTCTTTTAAATAAGTGCCGATTCTTTTAATTATGTTATTTATAGATTTTATCTTATGAGTGCACAAGAAGGAAATTTGGCTAATTTTTGGCATGCAAACAGTCTAACATATAAAATATTTTTTTATGATAAAAAAACACGACTAAGAGGAAAGAGCACCGATAAGACATTTAACATTCATTCATCAGCATGTGAGCTAAATTATCTACGAATGATGATAAATCACAAAATAAATTATATGAGCTATGAAGTTATTCGAACCGTTAGAAGTGTTACACATAAATTTTTCAAAGAAATTGTTATGCCATAAGACTCTTTGATGGTGATAATGAATTATATGAATCAATGGCCGCTCCAGAACATGGTGGTAATATATAGTGAATGATTTCAAAGTTTGGGGGAGACGGATGCAAACCCTAGAAAAGCAGGAAAATAGATTACAAGAAGATGAAAGTCAAACTGTTTTATTTGTAAACACACATGGGCTCATCACAATATTATAAAATCATTGTTTTATTTTATATTTATTTTAGTTTAATAATAAAGAAAATTGGAGAACACAAATTAATTATACAGTAATAAAAAAATTCATCAAGTGGCATCTATCTCGAATTAGATTGTATTCGTTAAACTAATTTTTTTTTAATCATATTTTACTAAACACAAATTAGAAAATATATATAACATATAAACAAGGCTCTTCCAACGATGATTCGTTTTGGAATAGTAATGATCGCGGATTCAATCTCCTGAATTACAAGGGGCAAGATTAAAGGTTTCAGACGAGGAAAGGAGCAAGATATCTAGTTCAGGGGTTGAAGGCAAATCTTATCAATGTGAGTCAGCTATGTGATGAAGGACTGACAATGATTTTTACTAGTACTGAATGCAAGGCCATCAACAAAGAAGGAGAAGATGTACTGAGAGGTGTTAGATCAGAAAACAACTGCTACATATGGGACAATTCACCTACTTCAACAAGTTGCTTCAGTCCTAATGGCGATCTTCAACTATGGCACCAACGTTTGGGCACATGAATCTGAGGAATCTCACTAACCTCATTGAAAAAGAGATAATACGAGGAGGGCCGCATATCAAGGGAGGAAACATGATGGTTTCGGCCCGTGTAACCAAGGCAAGCATGTGAAAGTTCAACCCAAGAAGGTGCCTGACGTACAATCAAAAGCAGCATTAGATCTTGTACACATTGACTTGATGGGGCCAATGCAAGTTGAGAGCTTGGGAGGCAAGAGATGTGTTTTTGTTGTCGACGACTACTCACGATTCACCTGGGTCAGATTTATTCGTGAAAAATCTGACACAGCAGACAATTTCAGAATATGGGCGTTGCAGTTGATGAATGAAAGAGGCGGTATCAAAAGGATTCGAAGTGATCATGGTGGTGCATTTCAGAACGAGTTCATGAAAGTATTTTGCGAAAATCATGGAATTGCCCATCAGTTTTCAGCTCCAAGAACACCTCAACAAAATGGAGTGGTGGAACAGAGAAAAGAACCCTTCAGAAGATGGGACGTGCAATGATTCATGGCAACAAGGTTCCTATGAAATTCTGGGTTGAGGCGTTAAACACAACGTGCTACATCATCAACATAGTCTATGTCAGGAAGGGGACGACTGATATATCATGGTTTATACCTGCTTTTGACCATGATATAAGTCTGATTTATAGAGTCTTTCCAGTATATTTTGGAGTCTTTTCGAGTCTTTATAGGTTTAGGTACATTTGGAGCTAAATTGGAGATGCTTGAGCATTTTGGAGCCAAGCAAGATCATGCAGCTGAAGGATCAAGTTGAAGTGCTGGTGTCGATCGACACCAGCCTGAAGAGTCGACATAAAAGCTATGTATCGATCGATACCACTTATGGTATCGGCCGATACTGATTGCATGAAGAGAAGGATCGCGACTTTTTACAAGTTTGCAGATTTTACACTTTGGTCCAAAAGACTTTAATAATTACAAGAAGCCCCAGAACGTGTTTGAGCTTTATATTTAAAGTTTTCAACCACTTTTGTGACAACGCTTTATTCTACTTTGGTTTTGATTGAGAGAGCTTTTGAGGGAGACAAGTCTGAAACTCTGTTCGTCCGAGAGAAGATTTCGAACCCTTGTTTTCTTTCTCTTTTATTATTAATTTCAGAGATTTATTCAATCATGTTGTTTGTTTCAATCTCTATGCCTGAGTAGATCTCCTGTTAGGTTTAGGGTTCTCAATAAGGGATCTCTTTGAATGTTAGGTTAATTAGTTGGTTAGGGTTCATAATCTGAATTAGTTCTTCACTATAGGTTGTTCTTAAAGCTAATTCTGGATTGATCACCTAGAACTTAGATCTTATGTTAATCGATTAGGCACGACAATGCAATTGATAATCTGATAGAACCTAGGGTGAGCAAAATAACTATATGCAAAGAAATTTGGTTTAGTTGTTTTGTGAACAAATCAAACTTGAACTTAATGATGGTTTAGACTTTAGAATTTGCAAAGAAATTTGGAATTCTGAGATTTAGATTTAGATAAATCTCGCAACGACGGTTGGTTAGTTATAGTTTAGTGATTTGAGTTTTATCTTAGCTTTGTCAACTTCTATCCCAGCTTCAGAAACCTTGTGCCCAAGAACGATGTCATCCTGAACCATAAAGTGACACTTTTCCCAATTAAGAACCAAGTATTTCTCTTCACATCTCTGTAGCACCTTGCACAAGTTATCAAGACAGCTCTTGAATGATGATCCATACACTGAAAAATCATCTATGAACACCTCCTTAAAATCCTCAATCATGTCTGTGAAGATAGACATCATGCACCTTTGAAAAGTGGCTGGAGCATTACATAATCCAAAGGGCATTCTTATGTAAGCGAATGTGCCATAAGGACATGTAAAGGTTGTCTTCCCTTGGTCCTCTGGATGGATCAGAATCTGAAAGAAACCTGAGTACCCATCGAGAAAACAATAGTATGGATGACTCGCCAACCTCCCTAACATCTGATCAATGAATGGTAATGGGAAGTGATCTTTCCTTGTGGCTGCATTCAACTTCATGTAGTCAATACACATTCGATGCCCATTGATTGTCCTAGTAGGCATCAGCTCGTCCTTCTCATTTTTCACCACAGTTATCCCTCATTTCTTACGCACAACATGAAATGGACTGACTCAAGAGCTGTCTGAAATGGCATAGATAATCCCTGCTTCCAAGAGCTTCATTACCTCCTTCTTAACCACTTCTTTCAAGTTCGGGTTCCGCCTCCTCTGATGCTCAACTGAAGACTTTGACTCGTCCTCAAGATGAATCCTATGCATGCACAAGTCTGGGGCTATACCTGAAATGTCATCAAGAAAATAGCCAAGGGCTTTGCGATACTTGCGCAGCTTGCTCAGCAGTAAGGTGATCTCTGCTTTGTTTAAGGAAGCATTAATGATCACTGGATATGTGGAATTCGGACCAAAAAAAACATACCTTAAATTGGCTGGGAGTGGTTTGAGTTCGATCTTAGGAGCCTTCTCCTCACTCCAATCACCAAGCACAGCAGCTTTCGTAGAAGTTTCGGCCAACTTCTCTGGTGCTCGAGGGAGGTATCGATCGATACCAACAATGGTGTCGGTCGATACTGCTCCTGTTGTGTCGAGTATTTAGCATATCCAGCAGCAACATCACTCAAATACACCTCTGAATCAGCTGAACAGACCAATGCTCTCTCTAATGGATCCTCAGGATGCATCTCTAGAAAATACTATTCAGCTATATCGCTGAGAGTATCAACAAAGTACGTATGCCCATCGATGGTTGGTCTCTTCATCATCTTCTCCATGTTGAAAGTCATAACTAAATCACCAATGTTGAGAGCTATCTTCCCATTCCTGCAGTCTATCAAAGCTCCAATTGTTGCTAAGAATGGCCTTCCCAGAATAAGAGGATCTTTGGGCTCTGAATCATACTCCAAGACAATGAAATTAGTCGGGATCAAGTAATTCCCAATCTTCATTGGAACATCTTCGAGCAATCCTTCGGGAAGTCGAACTGAGCGATCAGCAAGTATCAATGAGATCCTAGTGGACTTGTAATCTGTCATCCCCATCCGCTGAGAAAATGAGTATGGCATGAGGTTCATACTCGAGCCAAGATCACAAAGAGAACGCTCAAATCTTTCTGTGAATATCGTACAATCTAACACAAAACTCCCTGGGCCAGGTAGTTTCTTTGGGATCTTGTTGAGCAGAATCGCGCTGCACTCATGAGTAATCATCAAAACTCGTTCCTCAAGGTTCACATTGCTTGATACCATTATCTTAACATATCTCCTAAAGGTTGGGGAAGTCTTGATAGCATCGACAAAAGGAAGCTCAACAATCAACTTATCTATTATCGTCTTGCATCTAGAGTCTTCCACCTCCTTCTTGGTCTTCCCAATAGGCCTATGGAACTGTATCTTAGGCTTGTAAACCCTTTCTCTAATCAACTCAGGTGTCTTCTCGGCTTCAGGGTTGGTGTCGATCGACACATGAGTGGTGTCGATCGATACACGGGGTTCTGACACGTCTTTGGAATGTTTTTGGGCCTGTGTCGATCGATGCTGGCTAGTGTCGCTCGACACAGGGGCGTTTTCCGAAATCTCATCGTCCTCTTCCATAAGATCAACGATATCTCCTGTAGTTAGGCTCTTTTTCACTCCTGGATTGACCTCTCTTCCACTCCTCAAGGTGATTGCATGAATGTGTGCCCTTGGATCTTCTGTTTTCCCTGGAAGAAAACCATCTTGCCTCTTCACAACACCTGCAGTTTGGGCAACCTGAGTTTCCAGCTTCGTCTAATGAATACTGAGAGCCTCAATTTTTCCATTCAGGTCTGTGTACATAGCATCCATCTTCCCATTGAAATCCACTGTCATCTTCTGTTGTCCCTGAAGAAGCTGTTCGAGCATAGACTCAACCTTGCTCTCTGGGGTTTTAGCAGGTAGGGGTTGATCATAAGATGAACTCCCATAGGTTCGGGTGTAGCCACTTCTCTGGGATGGTTTCTAGGCAAATTGATTAGTCCCAAAACCAGTTGGATTGCCTTCAAACTTGTACCCTCCTTGCTGAGCATTGTTGGTGAAGTCTCGGTTGTTGTTTTAGTGGTATTGATTTCTCTGACCTTGAAAACCATAACCACCAATGTAGTGAACATCTTCCACTTCATCCTCATTGAAGTTTTCAACCTCATCAGCAAAATGAACAGCCTTCATCGTCTTTCCCATCAAGAGATTGTGCACTGAATCCAACTTAGATTGAACCTCAGCAATCTGCGATCTATCCATGCTCCCAGTCTGCTTCCTTCGCTCAAAATCTGCATTCTTGGTACTATTGCTAGATACCAAGTTCTCAATAAGCACATAAGCGTCGTCAGGATATCTGGTGTTGAAGTTCCCATTACTCGCAGCATCTAAGGCCATATGATACCTCCAATCAATCCTTCTGAAGAAGATACCTAGCAACTGAACCTTAGTGAACCCGTGATGTGGACAATCCCTCTGATATGATATGAATCTGGTCCAAGCAGCCTTAAACGCTTCAGTCGCTCCCTGAGAAAACTGGGAGATCTTATTGCTGAGCTCCTCGGATCTTGCATCATCATAGAAATTATTCAAGAAGGAATTCCTAGTCTCCTCCCAAGTAGTCAGTGATCCAGGGGGCAACTGCTTAAGCCAATAAGCTGCGTCTTCACCAAGAGAGTATGGGAAGAGCTTACAGAAGAGGAAATCATTGGACACTCTATTGTATTTGATGCTAGTAACCAAGTCCTCAAACTTCTCAATGTGATCCATCGGGTGTTCATGAGAAAGACCATGAAAAGGGTGCTGACCGACAAGAGTGTAGTATGCAGGTTTCAGCTCAAAGTCATTCCTCTGAAAAGCAGGACGGTGAATCGCTGATAGATTGGCATAGAACTAATCAGGCTTGTTGTACTCCCCAATCGTTCTACCACGATCAACCACATCATTCCCAACATTCACAACAACAACAGGGGCAATGGCGTTTCCATCTCCATCAAGTCGTTGCCCTCTTTCATTGCACAAATGACCCTCTTGGTCTCTCAAAGCTCCAGCATCATCACGAGACAATACCACTGGATTGTTCATCTCTGCTGGCCTCTTTGTTTTCATGTTTGCACGTCCCAAATTTGCTATCTCCTTGTTGGAAAGATTAACTAGCTGGGTGCTCTTGTTCCTCCGGGTTTCGCGAGTGGGCATACACCTGAAACACAAAAGACAAGGCACGTAAGTAACAAAAATAACGATGAGTATCGACCGACACTAGTTGAGTATCGATCGATACTATCAAACTTAGTCGAAATTCTAGACTAAAATCTAATGGCGAATTAAAAGTCCCCGGCAACGGCTCCAAATTTGATAAGCTCAAATGTAATACCCTAAAGTACTAACAGCTTTATCGATTGTAGTATTTAGGGGTCGAATCCACAGAGACTCAAAATCACACAATAGATTATATAGGTTCGAATTAAACTAAGGCTGCAACTGGTTGTCTTCCAAAGTAACAAGATGAATAAAAATTATTAGAAAAAATATAGAAGAATAATTTCCAACTTGTTACTCTCCTTGTTAGTGGAGGAAAGTTTTCCTTAATTTTATCTTCTTTGGCTGCAACTGGTTGCACCTTTAGAGGAAAAAAATCAGAGGAAAAATAGATTCCTCTCAAATTTTACCATTTAGGTTGAAAATAAAATTTGAGAGGAATCTATTTTTCCAACTCATTCCACGTTAGTTAGATGAACAAAGAAGAGAAAATTAAGGAAAACTTTCCTCCATTAACAAGGAGAGTAACAAGTTGAAAAATATTCTTCTATATTTTTTCTACTAATTTTTATTCATCTTGTTACTTTGGAAGACAACCAGTTTCAGCCTTTGTTAATCTAACTAACGTGGAATGAGTTGGAAAAATAGATTCATCTCAAGTTTCATTTTCAACCTAAATGGTAAAACTTGAGAGGAATCTATTTTTCCTTTGATTTTTTTCCTCTAAAGATGCAACCCGTTGCAGCCTAAGTAAATCACTGAAATAAGAAAGTAGCAACGTAATTAAAGAGTTGTAAATTCAATGGAGGAAGATAGGTTCAGGGTATTTCTCAGGAAATCAGAGAATGCATGTAAACCAAATAGTCATGGCTCAGATTAAGCGCAGTTTTAAAAGTCATGACAAATCTCTAACCACCGAATTCTATAAAGGACATTCGAAGCTTCCTTGGTCATGTTGGGTTTTACAGAAGATTCATCAAAGATTTCTCGAAACTAGCCCGCCCACTCCTATTATGCAAGGAGGTCAAATTCGACTTCACCCCTGATTGTCTTGCAGCCTTTGAGGAGATTAAGAATGCATTGGTGAGTGCTCCTATTGTACAACCTCCAGATTGGACTCTGCCTTTTGAGATTATGTGTGACGCTAGTGATTTTGCTGTTGGCTCAGTCCTGGGTCAGAGGAAGGATAAGAAACTTCATGTTATCTACTATGCCAGCAGGACATTGGATGATGTTCTGCGTAACTACAACACCATAAAGAAAGAACTACTTGCAGTCGTTTTCTCCTTTGAGAAATTTCGGTCCTACCTGATTGGGAGCAAAGTAATTGTTCATACAGACCATGCTGCTCTCAAATATCTGTTGCAGAATAAGGATCTCAAACCTCGCATTTGTCGTTGGGTCTTTTTGCTCCAAGGCTTTGACATTGAAGTTAAGGACAAAAAGGGCATAGAGAATGGAGTTGCTGACAATCTTTCGCGGATAAGGATCGATGATGACGTTCATATTGATGATTTCCTACCAGAAGAACACATCTACTTCATCGAGACTGGGCTTCAAAGTGTTTATGCCGAAAAACTACAAATTTCCCTAGTTAAAGGTTTCGGTATCAATCGATACTCACCCAGTATCGGTCGATACCCTTCGACACCAGAACCAGTTTTGTCTGTGGATCACGCTGGTGTTTCTGAAGGGCATCTAGCTGCTGTGATTGTTCCTAATCGCCTGTGGTATGCTGACATCGCCAACTATCTTGCTGTTGCTGTAGAGGACGAGCCAAAGCATCTCAAGAAATATAATAGGAAGAATTTATGCGTGACATAAGAAGATTCTTTTGGGATGAACCTTACATGTACAAACACTGCTCTGATGGGATGTACAGGAGATGTATTGCAGAAACTGAGGTACCTGAGGTGCTATTTCATTGTCATGGGTCTGAGTATGCTGGACACTTTGCTACTTTCAAGACAATGTCCAAAGTTCTTCAAGCAGGCTTCTGGTGGCCTACCATATTTAAGGATGCTCATGCCTTCATCTCGCAGTGTGATGTTTGTCAGAGGAGAGGGAAGATCAGTAAGAGACATGAGATGCCACAGAACTTCATCCTTGAGGTTGAAGTCTTTGATTGTTGGAGCATCGATTTCATGGGTCCTTTTACTTCATCATATGGGAATAAGTACATCTTGGTTGCTGTAGACTATGTGTCTAAGTGGGTGGAAGCAATTGCTAGTCCAACCAATGATTCTTCGGTGGTCATTAAGCTGTTCAAGAGCATTATTTTCCCTAGATTTTGAGTGCTTCGAATTGTTATAAGTGATGGTGGCACTCACTTCATTAACAAGGTCTTTGAACAACTGTTGAAGAAACACGGTGTGAATCATCGTGTAGCTACTCCCTACCATCCTCAGACTAGTGGGCAAGTTGAGGTCTCCAACAGGCAAGTTGAGGTCCAACTCGGAAGAATTGGTCTGCAAAGCTGGATGATGCACTTTGGGCCTATAGGACTGCCTTCAAGACACCACTTGGGACTACACCGTTTCACTTGCATTATGGGAAAGCTTGTCATCTTCCAGTGGAAATCGAGCATAAGGCAGCATGGGCTACAAAGATGATGAACTTTGACATCAAGCCTGCTGCTGAGAGGATTCATTTGAATGAGCTAGATTATATTATGCACCACGCCTATGAGAACTCGAAGCTGTACAAGGAGAGGACTAAGGCGTATCACGACAAGAAGATCCTCTCCAGACACTTTGAACCCAATGACCAGATATTTCTGTATAACTCCCGTTTACAATTGTTTCCTGGAAAATTGCATTCTCGTTGGTCATGTCCTTTCACAATCAAGGAAGTCAGACCACACGGTGCAGTTGTCCTGCTAAGTCAGTCAGGCGAAAAGTTCACTGTCAATGGACAAAGGGTGAAACACTATTGGGCGAAAGCCAAGATTCCAAGAGGACACATGGTGCCTCTGGATGATGCACCCACCGCCTGATCGTCCGTAAAGTCAAGCTAGTGACGTAAAACAAGCGCTTGGTGGGAGGCAACCCACTGGTAAGTCTGTATATAAGTTCTTTTATTTTAGTGTTTTTGGTTTTGTGTCTTGCTTTTTTGAGTGAATCAGATGAACAGAAGTTTCTGTGTCGACATAGGCTTGGTATCGATCGATACCAGTGCTGTGTGTCGGTCGACACTCCCACCCCAATCCGGTAACTTCTTTGTTTTTCACGACTCCACTCAATTCTTTTGGTTTCTTTTACCGACTCTAGACTAGATAACACTGGGGACAATGTTATTTAAGTCTGGGGGAGGTAGTTACTGACAATGTGTTTGTTTTTCTTAGAGTCAGTCGTTTTTGAGTCAAAAATCGTTTTATTGAGTCAAAACATGTTGGAGACTATGATCTTTTTCTTGAATCTATTGTACTGACCTTGCCTCTAAGTGACCATTGTTACAGAATCAGTTCTAGATCGGACTAATGAAAAATCCAAAGATTGACCAGTTAACTAGAAGACACCCATGTTTCCAGCAGAGTCCATTAAAGTCTGAGCTAATTCTTTGCACTTCATCGATGTGATTGATGTTCACAGAGCTTGATTCCTCATTCACATCTGACAAAAGAACCCATGTGTAGAAAGTAATGGTATTCCTCTCCTTTGTTATAAGTTAATAAATAAAAGCATGAAAAGATGAAATGATTTTCTTCTCAGTAGAGGGTTAGGAAAATTTCCAGCGATCCCATTATTTTACTGAGAAGGAATGATCACACAAAGGTTGGAAGCGAGGTTAGGAAAATTTCCTGTGATACCATTATTCTCCTACACCTTTGATACGTAGAGAGGGAAGAACCAGGGATTCGGTGGCAAACACCATCAATACTCGCGTCTCAAACCTTAATATGTATATGCAAGAGAACATGATATGAAATAAGTCTGGGGGAGAGGAAACAATACCTAAAAGTGTGAAAATTGGGTGGTTCTTTTGTCATGATATTGTATGGAAAAGAGTCTAGAAGGTTCTTGGCATTGATCACAGCGATGAAACTGGCGATGAAGGCTTTATCGGACAATGCTGCGAAAGTATGTGTGGAGTCTGGAATGCTGCGAATGTCTACGGAGAAGTACATGGTGGTTAGATTTGGAACTGGTTAGGTGATATGTGGAGTACTAAGAAAAAGGGTCATTGCAGTGTTTCAAGAACATGTGAGTCTCCGTGTTTTTCAAACCTCTTTCTATTGTTTAGCTTTCTGTTCGCTTGAGGGCAAGCAAAGGCTAAGTCTGGGGGAGTTGATATATCATGATTTTTACCCGCTTTTAACCATGATATAGGTCTCATTTATAGAGTATTTCCAGTATATTTTGGAGTATTTTCGAGTATTTACATGTTTAGGTACATTTGGAGCTAAATTGGAGATATTGGAGCATTTTGGAGCCAATCAAGATCATGCAGCTGAAGGATCAAGTTGAAGTGCTGGTGTCGATCGACACCAGCCTGAAGAGTCGACACAGAAGCTTTGTATCGATCGATACCACTTATGGTATCAGTCGATACTGATCGCATGAAGAGAAGGATCGCGACTTTTTACAAGTCTGCAGATTTTACACTTTGGTCCAGAAGACTTTAATAATTACAAGAAGCCCTAGAACGTGTTTTAGCTTTATATTTAGGATTTTCAGCCACTTTTTTTACAACGCTTTATTATACTTTGGTTTCGATTGAGATAGATTTTGAGGGAGACAAGTCTGAAACTCTGTTCGTCCGAGAGAAGATTTCGAACCCTTGTTTTCTTTCTCTTTTATTATTAATTTCAGAGATTTATTCAATCATGTTGTTTGTTTCAATCTCCATGTCTCAGTAGATCTCATGTTAGGTTTAGGGTTCTCAATAAGGGATCTCTTTGAATGTTAGGTTAATTAGTTGGTTAGGGTTCATAATCTGAATTAGTTCTTCACCATAGGTTGTTCTTAAAGCTAATTCTGGATTGATCACCTGGAACTTAGATCTTAGGTTAATCGATTAGGCACGACAGTGCAATTGATAATCTGATAGAACCTAGGGTGAGGAAAATAACTATCTGCAAAGAGATTTGGTTTTGTTGTTTTGTGAACAAATCAAACTTGAACTTAATGCTGGTTTAGACTTTAGAATTTGCAAAGAAATTTGGAATTCTGAGATTTATATTTAGATAATTCTCGCAACGACAGTTGGTTAGTTATAGTTTAGTGATTTGAGTTCAAGAACCGCGCTTAATCTGAACCCTGACTAATTGGTTTACCTGCATTCTCTGATTTCCTGAGAAATACCCTGAACCTATCTTCCTCCATTGAATTTACAACTCTTTAATTACGTTGCTACTTTCTTATTTCAGTGATTTACTTAGCTTAATACGAACCTATATAATCTATTGTGTGATTCTTGAGTCTCTGTGGATTCGACCCCTAAATACTACAATCGACAAAGCTGTTAGTACTAAGACTCCATATGAGTTGTGGAAGGGGAAGATGCCTAACCTTAGTTAAATCCATGTGTTTGGATGCAAATGCTATATCTTGAATGACAAAGATCATCTGGGCAAGTTTGACTCAAGAAGCGATGAAGGGATGTTTCTGGGGTATTTTGGAACTAGTACAACATTCAGAGTATTTAACACAAGAACGAGAGTGTTAATCAAATCAGTGAATGTGGTTTTTGATGACTACTCCCTCATGAAATGGAAAGGGACCAACTTAGAAAGTGACTCAGAACAAGCAGAAGAAATTGTGACCCAGCAGAAGAAATCTGATAAAACAGAAGAACATTTTGTGTCAGAGCCATCTATGTCAGACCAAGTTGTGACTCAAAAGGTTCATCATCATCATTCACCATCTGATGTCATTGACGATATGACTGAAGAGAGGAAGACACGTGGAGTCCAACTTGATTTCAAGAAAATTATTGGTCAATACTCTGAGATGGTTCTATTTGCGTGCTTTGTGTTAGCCATTTAACCAAAGAACCATGTACAAGCCCTTGAAGATATATTCTGGATTGTTGCGATGGAACAAGAGTTAGAGAAGTTTGTAAGAAATGATGTGTGGGAACTTGTACCACAACCTGAGTATGGAAATATTGTAGGCACCAAGTCGATATATATTCAAAAACAAGATTGATGAGAATAGAGATGTTGTCCGAAACAAAGCAAGGTTAGTGGCACAAGGGTACTCTCATATTGAAGGTGTAGATTTCGAGGAAAACTTCGCACCTGTTACAAGACTTGAGTCAACTCGAATTTTTTTAGGAATGGCATGTATTTTGAACTCCAAGGTGTATCAGATGGACGTGAAGAGTGCCTTCTTGAATGGACTCCTACAAGAAGAAGTGTATGTTGAGCAGCTAACGGATTTGAAGATTCAATTAATCCAAGGCATGTTTACAAGCTCAAGAAAGCCTTATATGGATTGAAATAAGCACCTCAAGTTTGGTATGAGAGGCTTACGAGCTTCCTGGTGCAATAGGGTTACACTAGGGGAAGTGTGGATAAAACGCTATTCATCCTTGAAAAAGAAAAAAAAAATTATGATTGTCCAAATCTATGTAGATGATATCAGGTTTGGGGGCACATCTCAGTTGCTGGTGGATTGCTTTGTCAAAAGCATGACTCAGGAGTTAAGATGAGTATGGTAGGCGAGCTGAAATACTTTCTGGGATTACATATAACACAGTCAGAGGAAGGGGTGTTTATCTCTCAAAGTACGTATGCAAAGAACTTGCTGGTGAGGTTCAAACTGGATCAGTGCAAAGAAGCAAATACTCCAATGAGTACTACAACAAAACTGAACATTAAATGATGAAGGAAAGGATGTAGATCCTACAAAATACAGAGGTATAATTGGGAGCCTCTTGTATCTTACGGCAGTAAGGTATCAAGCCAGGCCAAAGCAGTCACACCTTGAAGCGGCGAAGATAATCATCAAGTATGTCAAGGGCATAGTTAATCTTGGGATCTGGTAATCCAAAGGATCGAACAAGAACTTGGTAGGGTACCGTGATGCAGACTGAGTAGGGAGTGTAGATGACAGAAAGAGCACAAGTGGAGGGTGCTTCTTCCTTGGGAACAACCTAATCTCGTGGATGAGCAAAAAGCAAAACTCTGTGTCACTGTCTACGGCATATGCATAATATATAGCCATGGGAAGCTGTTGCAGTCAACTCCTCTGGATGAAGCATATTTCAACCGATTATTGTTAGAGGGGGATTTAGCACTCCCCCGCTTTAATTCGGTTCGAACCAAGGTCAGTATCGGTTTATGATGGTTCGGATAAGAGGAAGATGGACTCGGGTGTGTCGTGGCCGAACGTTAAAGCCCAAAACAAGCCCGATCATTTTTATTACCGAAATTAATGGCCCAACGAGGGCCCAGTCCGATATGACGGGACAGAAACCGACTTTCGAGATATACGGAAGATTTCTTTATCTCGGAGAGAATCCATAATATTTCCTTTCCTAATCAAACTTGGAAAAGGGAAATATTCTCTTAAACAGCCGACTCAAAATCTTATAAATAAGGAGGAGGCAAGCTCGAAGAGAGGATCATCCACAATCATCTGAGAGACAGAAAAACAGAGAGAAAGCTTCATCAAGCATCGATCTCAAGTTCTTTAGTCTCCTTAGTACTTTTTTCATCAAAACTCTGTTGTAACGCCAAATTTAATTAATCAAACGAGTTTCCGATCAAAGTTCTCTGTTTAAAACTCCTTGTGTGATTTACGAATCAACAATTGGCGCCGTCTGTGGGGAGAGAAAATAAAACAGAACTTTCAGATCTCGATTGCTTAAGTTCGGTAATGACGAACCCGTTAGACACTCCAGCAGTCATCATCGACGACGTCGATCAAACAAAAAACGGGACCATCCCGAAAGATACCGATATGTTACCTACCGGAGGAACCCCTCCGAACTTACCTATAAATGAAGACAGTCCTCCGAACCCTCCGGAGATCACGCCGACAACTCCGACATTAGTCGACACAACCACGCTCCTAGAAGCCATGGCGACTCAGTTCGCAGAAATCTCTAAGAGGAACGAAGAGCGGTTCGAATCTCTGCTAGCCTCACAAACCGAACTCATAAACCAGATCGGAATATTCAGCCAGAACCCGATCATCCCTGAAAACGATCTTCGTCGGAACCTCTTACCCGAACTAAACGATACCCGAAATCCAAACACGGCACACCTACCAACGAGGAGGTCCACAGCCAGTCCTGGGACCCGCATCACCGATCAAGAATCCATAGGCCTAGAGTTTGAGGATGTCCGAGCTCAGCTTCAAGATATCGGATCTAAAGTCCATCAGGCTACGAGCTCAGCACCGGAGATCGATCGAGTTGTCCAGGAAACACAGAGGACACCGTTCACAGAACATGTCATCAATACTCCAGTTCGACGTCTGGAGAGGGTCAAGATTACCGCTTACGACAGACACACCGACCCACGTCACTTCCTGACCTCATTCGTAATCATGATGAACTGTTTCCGTTTCCTTAACAAGGAAGAAAAAGACGCGGCCATGTGCCAGCTATTCGTGGAAAATCTTTGCGGAACCGCACTCGACTGGTTCTCACAACTCGATGCGAACTCGATCAACAACTACAACGAGCTTACAACGAAATTCCTCAAACGCTTTACCATGTTCATGAAACAGAAAACAAGGAATGCCGACCTCTGGACACTTGAGCAGAAAAGCGACGAACCCCTACGCAACTTCTTGAACCGCTTCAAAAAAGTAATATCTCACTGCACGATCGACGACGAAGCCGCGATAGAAGCCCTTTACAAAGCAACTTGGTATCGGTCCGACTTTCACAAAGAAATCAAGCGGAATTGGCCGAAATCCTTGGAAGATATCCTGCATACGTCGCACATCTACATCCTTGAGGAAGAAGCCGCAAAGGATAAGCAGTACGCTCCTCTGACATATCATGGTTTTTACCCCGTTTAAGCCATGATATAAGTCCTTTTAATAGAGTATTTCTAGTGTTTTCGTAGTCTTTTAGAGTCTTTTACAGGTGTATGTACGTTTGGAGCTTAATTGGAGATATTGAAGCATTCTGGAGCATTCTGGAGCATTTTGGAGCATATGGAGATGCAGAGTCATGCAGAGAAGTTAGAACTTTGGCATTCATTGAAGAACTTCACACCGATGGATTGAGCTCAAATTTGGACACAAGACAGATCAATGGATTAGCTTTCATGTGGAAGTTGTTTGAGACCATTCCAACGGTGCGATCGAACGTTATGCCAGTTTCTTGAAGACAGTCCAGTCTGGCGAGCAGAAGAGTCAACACAGAGGATGAGTATCGACCGATACTACCTAGTATCGACCGATACTACCTAGTATCGACCGATACCAACTTCAGGAAGAAGGAAACGTGACTTTTTACAAGTTTGAAGTTTGCAACTTGGTCAAGAAGACTTTAATAATTACCAGAAGCCCCAAAACGTGTTTTAGCTTTATAATTAGGTTTTTCAGCCACTTTGGTGGCTACGCTCTCATAACTTGAGACAGAGATTATTCTACTTTGGTTTTTGGAGAGACAACTCTGAACTCCTGTTTCTTATTTGATTTTTTTTGATGATCTATTCAATCATGTTGTTTTCATTCTCCATGTCTGAGTAGATCCACTTTAGGTTTAGGGTTCTCATAAAGGTTTTCTCTGAATGCTAGGTTGATTAGTTAATTAGGATTCACCATCTGAATTAGTTCTTCGCCTTAGGTTGTGTTCAAAGCTTATTATAGATTAGCTACCTAGAACTTAGATCTTAGGATAATTGATTAGGCACGAGAGTACGATTAATTACCTGATAGAACCTATGGTGAGCAAAATAACTATTCGCAAAGAGATTTGGTTTAGTTGTTTTGTGAACAAATCAAACTTGAACTAAAAGCTGGTTTAGACTTAAGGATTCGCAAAGAGATTTGGAATTCTAGGATTTAGACTTAGATAATTCTCGCATCGAGAGTTGGTTAATTATACTTTAGTGATTTGAGTTCAAGAACCGTGCTAAATCTGAATCATGTTAGTTAGTTCATCTGCATTCATTGATTTCCTGAGAAATATCCTGAACCTATTTTTCTCCCAATCGAATTACAACTTGTTTAATTTACGTATTCCTTTCAATTACATCTTTTGGTTTTGCTTAATTCGAATCTATTTAATATATTGTGTGTCTCTGTGAGTCCTTGTGTTCGACCCTTACTTTACTGCAACTACTGCTTAATACTTTTAGGGTATTAATTTGAGCATATCAAATTTGGCGCCATTGCCGGGGACTCAATTCGCCATTAGATTTTAGTCTGAGAATTTCGACTAAGCTCGTCAGTATCGATCGATACTATCTAGTGTCGGTCGATACGCGTCGTTTTCTTTCGTTGATATCGATCGACACCAACCAGTGTCGGTCGATACTCATCGTGTTACCGTGTTACTTACATTCTTGACCTTTGTGTTTCAGGTGCATGCCTCTTCAAGAAACTAGAAGGAACAAGAATACTCCGCTAGTTGACCTGTCAAACGAGCAGCTAGCACACTTGGAACGTACAAACAGAAAAGCAAAAAGGCAAGCAGAGATGAACAACAATACAATGATTTTGATTCAGAATGCTGCTGGAGCTTTGAGAGACCAAGAGGGTCAATTGTGCAATGAGAGAGGGCAGCGACTTGATGAAGCTGAAATCTCATTGTCCCTACAGTTGCTGTGAATGCAGGGAATGCTGTGGCTGATCGCGGTAGAACGATTGGTGAGTACAACATGCATGATCAGTTATATGCCAATCAATCAGCGATTCGCTCTCCTGCTTTTCAGAGGAATGACTTTGAGCTAAAACATGCATACTTCACTCTTGTGGGTCAGCACCCTTTTCATGGTCTTCCTCATGAACACCCGATGGATCACATTGAGAAATTCGAGGATTTGGTCTCTAGCATTAAGTGCAATGGAGTCTTCTATGACTACCTTTTTTGTAAGCTTTTCCCATACTCTCTTGGTGGGGATGCAGCTTATTGGTTGAAGCAGTTACCAGCTGGGTCACTGACTACTTGGGATGAGACCAAGACTGCGTTCCTTAATAACTTCTATGATGATGCGAGATCCGAAGAGCTCATGAACAAGATTCTCAATTTTCTCAGGGTCCGACAGAGGCACTCAAGGCTGCTTGGATTCGTTTCAAGTCATATCAGAGAGATTGTCCGCACCATGGGTTCACTCAGGTTTAGTTGCTGAGCTTTTTCTTTAGAGGGATCGATTGGAGGTACCATATGGCATTAGACTCTGCGAGCAATGGAAACTTCTTTACCAGATATCCTGATGATGCTTACCAGCTGATTGAGAACTTTGCATCTAGCAACAGTACCAAGAATGCAGACATGGAGCGCAAGAAGCAAGCTGGTAACTTGGATAGCAGTCGAATCGCAGAGGTGAATGCTAAGTTGGATTCAATGCACAATCTGTTGATGGGAAAGACCCGAAAAGCGGTCCACTTTACTGTTGAAGATGAAGTGGAGGATGTTAACTATATTGGTGGAGCTGGTTTTGGGTCGAATCAGTTTGGGCAGAAACCTTTCCAGAGCAGTGGCTACACAAGGAACTATGAGAGTTCATCCTATCAACCTATACCTGCTAAGACTCCTGAGAGTAAGATTGAGGCTATTGATACATGGATTTTGCAATCCAAAGAGGTATCAATACCCTCTAAACGATGTAGTAAGAGGTTATCGAATCCAATATTGGGAGATAGTCCTAACCACTAAGAATGCAAGGAACTTAAGTAAGTTGAGCTAATTAAAGGGAGTTTTGTGATTAAGTATCCAAATTAAACAAGTAAAACAACTAAGCAAGATGTAATCCAAATAACAAAAGCGGAACAAGAGATAAGGTTAATGATATAAGGTGATCCAAGTTCACTTAGTGGTGTTCATTCACTCAAGAAGCTAATCCCTAGGCAATAGATCTCTAATCTAGATTAGTTCTCTTTCAAGCAACTAATCACTATGCTAATTATCAAGTCCATTAGCAAATCATCATTTGTGTATTAACAATTAGCAAGCATTAAGAATCATAACAAGATCAACCAAAGATATACCCTAAACAACTAATGTCTTAGGTTAGGAACATAAATCTCTTGTCTAGTT